>SDVV010003800.1:0-20924 GCA_016164225.1 Gammarus roeselii | reverse complement strand
AACCACGACCGCCAGCAGAACCACGACCGCCAGCAGAACCACGACCGCCAGCAGAACCACGACCGCCAGCAGAACCACGACCGCCAGCAGAAGCCAACACCGCGGCCAGTCGGAAAGCCACAGCCGACAGCACCACCAAGAACACAAAGATCGCGACTACCAGCATCACCACAAAGACCCCTCCGGCTGTCATCACCACCAACATCAGCCCCGCCACTGCCACCACGGCCATCGTCCCTCCGGCTGCCATCACCACCACCTCCCCAAGGAGAGCCTAACAACACTGCTCTTCTAGCAATCGACCCCTGACGCTGACGGTAGGTCAGGTCTCTCTGAACATACACAGATTTGAACTCATTAATATGCATCAACCCTTTTGCAGCATTCAGCAATGCATACATCTGCTCATCATTCTCAACATATGTTCTAAATAAGCAATTAACATTCAGACACTTCATGTCATTCAGTTCAACCGTGCCCACATTGAGAACTCCACAGATCCTATCAAACATTCTTTTCACCCCATCAGCATCACTTGATCCAAAACCTCATACCTTTGACGAGGCTTCTGATCATCCAGCTCTCTCAGCTCTGAACGCACCACCCCGCCAATCACCGAACTGGACACTCTCCTCAATTATACCCGTCACATCTTCTGCAGATTTGCCGCCACTGATTCCACCACACACAGCAGCAGACCTAGCTACTCTCTCCTCAATCATTATCTCCACCTCCTCCACAAACAGCTCAGCACCTCTCATGACAGCAGAAACACCTCTTGCAGCAGATATTACATCCAACCTCTCAGAAACTTCTGACAGCCTCCTAGAGATTGATCCCACAGCAGCTGATCAAATGCTGACAGAAGATCAGACTTACTTCCACCACCAGCACCAGACACCACCCCAGATCCACTCCTGCATCTGCCTCAAAAATACTTCACAGCATTCCCAAGACCATACACACACTGTCAATGACGCCCCTGTCAATCCCAACACATGTCGGATCTGCATGAAACTTACATCCACCCAAGAAACATCCAATCGAGACGTCACCAACAATCCGGTCATAGAAGGAACAGCGCGCACCAACACCAGAACCACCTTAGTGAATGGAGGGGGCCCCAACACTGACACGCCTAGATGCCCCAGGCCCCCCAGCACCTGCGCCTTTCACACCAGCACTGCAGACACTACCAGACGACTGCAAAGGCAAGCAATGCAGATCTTTGTCATCCTTCGCAGCATCCAGCAACGCGATGAGAGAAGACACTGGCGACACCGCCCCATCATCCGTCTCAGAGCCACCACCGTCACCACACGCAGCACTAGGTGAGTCAGGAGAAAGTTCTTCATCCTAGTCGGCCTCCAGGCAACCTTGGACCCTGGGAAGACACACATCCATCTTCTTGACAATTTTTGGGTCCCAGTCTGGGTTGTTTTCAATCTCCCACATGGCCTCATTGAAAAATCTCCACTTTTGAGGCTTGCCAAAGCATCCTTTGTTTGCATGGTAGGGGAACAAATCTTCTGCCTTGAGGTTGGCTGTTTCTCTGGTACTCTAGAACATGATGGGGTACTTCTTGGGGGGTCCTCCACCAGGTTCTGGAACAAAGGGTTCAACCCTTGCAGGTCAATGGGGGTTTCCGTTCACCTTGTCTAAAACTAAATCAAGAGGTCTGAATAAAGACATGGCTGGTGACACAATGCTTGACAGAAATTTAAACAAGTTCTTGAGTCACTTTATAACTAGTGGTTGTTTAGGTGGCCTCTTGACCAGCCTTACCAAGTCTACATTTATGTTACACCAGTATGGGACAAACTAGCGTGCAGTTTTAGGTCCCAGCACAAACAAGGGACCAGCTCAAGGAAATATGCAGCTCTGGAAGGAATCAAGTTAGTATTCAGTACAGGAACAAATTCCCGTTCTGAATTATTTATGGATGAATTTAATTTTGAGAAAACAATCCATCCAATTAGAGTTTTGAACATATTTTTAAGTGTTTAATATGGTCATCAGTTATAATTTATTTATTGCTTGGTCTTTCAGGCATATAAGCTAATGGTGCTTCTTGCATCTGCCTGTTGCACCCACATGCTCACCTTCAAACTGCCAAGGCCTTCTCAGTTGCCCCAAAATTTTGACATTTTATTGTGTACACAAAAGTGGATTGCCATAGTCAGAGCTCTTCATTGACTTTTCCCCAAATTGTTTATTTTTTTCCCAAATCAAGCATTGAACTTGACCTTTTCTTGGGTGTTGCTCTTCATGACCAATAAGAGGGGTTTAAAATGCTAAGATTTGGCCAATAGTGTTTTATGGTTTTACTAACAGAACCATAGCTAAAGAAGCCAACATCATCTAGAAAAAGGAGGTGAATGCACCCCTACTTCTTTTAAAATGAACATTACCTGCTAAGTGTTCAGCATTAAAAATGCTGCTTTATCATTTTTCAGAGTGGGTATGGAGAGGCGTGGATATGGGCATCAGCAATTGTCCAGTCATCGCAGTAGCAGCCGGAGCAACATTAGTATCCAAGGAGGTAGCTCTCACAGCAGCAATCTGGGACACCATGGGTCCCAGGGCAGCAGCAGTCATCATGGCTCTATTACTGGGTCTCGTGGCACTCACTGTGATGGCTACAGGGCTAACACAGGAGCAGGAGGTGGTGGCCGAGGCGGACCAGGCAGTGGACCATCGCTTCCAACACAGCAAGACCATACCAATAAGCGCAATTACAAACTTATGGTGGATCCATCTCTTGGCAAAGGAACAACAAAGGTTTACAGGTATGGTTAACAAGGCAGGCCATTATTTGTCCTACTATCAGCATCAGAACTTTGCCAAAGTATCTTTGTTGGTATCTGCACCAACTTCAGTCATTATCCTCCAGTTTTAACTATGGGTGCAAACATGAACATATTTTGCTGGTCCTCTGATTTACCATGCTATTTTTTCCAGATCTGTAATCAGATGCTCCCCCCTTGATCTTAGCTTTGGTATAACAATGCAGTGTTTTTTTCTGATTTTATCCCCTAACTCATTGTGGTAAAGTTGTTCATTTTCACTGTCACACAAAGACTGGAAATCCTCTTACATTGTAACTTGAGAGAAAGAAAAAATAAATCTCCCACAAAAGCCAAGCTTTCAGATATCCTGCCAGGATCATGTAGGCATACAAGGCAGAGGCTCTGGCTTGGATTTTTCCCCACTCATATGCTAGCATCATTCACTAATTGAAAATCTGACTTCAACCACAATGCTTTGTCACTAGAATACAGTGCATTTATATTTTGTAATTTATATTTTCTTTGGTATGCCTTTGGCCGAGACATGTTTAGCATTTTTTTATCTACTTATCTTCAGCTATGAAAGTTAGACACCAAATCAACCAATCATACACAGTCCTATTTACTCAGTTATTATCAGCTAAGAAAATGACACGTATCCTTCCATATATATACTTCTCATTTCCTATAAGCTTTTATTTTGAGGTGTAGTATGGAAAAGTTTACTTAGTTACATGCAGTACTAGGCAAAGTATTGCCTTGATGCTTTTTCCAGTTACTATGTGAAAGTTCATCATCTGAAAATTGCGCTATTTACTTGAAAGCTTCATCTAGTTACAGTCTCATTCCCAGCATTGGATTTACGGTATAATGTAACCAGTGTTAGCCCTGCTGAATTCAGTTTTGTTACTTTATCTGAACTGATGGTCTGAGATTATAATTAGCTGCAGGTTTTTTAGATTTATTGCATATAGTAATATATAGAATAATTATTGGTAGGGTTAGGGGTCCAATGTGGACGCATCCAGCCATATGGTGACGCAACACCTATAAAAAATCCACAGAGGAAACAGAAGTAGATTAAATCTGATTGCAGCTAAAAAAGTGATAGCTTTAGCTATAAACTTATTTTAGCTGCTATTGGATATAATCTACTTCTAACCATTCCCTCTGTGGATTTTTTTTTATGGGTGTTGCATCAACATAGGGCCAGGTGCGTCAAAATTAGACTCCTCAACCCTAGCTTCCAAGAATACCTTACTATTTGAGGAGAAATTTTGATTTTATATACTGGTAGCTCTTGTTATTGTTATAAGATTTTTTTTTACGATCATGTACCAGTACTGTTCAACTCAGATCCAGAATTGTGATGTCCATTGGTTTCATTAAACATCCAAATGTCTGACAGCAATGTTTTGTGACATCAGGTTTTTAGGGCATATTAATTGAGTTCTGGAAACTTACTCCGATTGCTCTTTGGTTGTGACATGTTCCCTTCAAGGGACATATGTTCAGTTATGAGTAAGGAGCATGCTACCATTCATACACGATTCTATTTACTCGGGTACTCCTTGTAATGAACTCTGTTAGGGTAATTAATGTGATTTGATGGCCTCAGCTTGCCATCATACCGACTTAAGATTTATTGTGTTTGTGTATGGATAATTTTAGGTGAAACAAGAATACCATACCGTTTGTTTCGGGATAATGATTTTTTTTTATAAGTTTCATGCGTCTCTACTCTTGCAAAGCTCCTGAGCCCATCTATTATCTCAGGTTTGATGGCGTGGTGGAGGGCGAGAGCATGTTCCCGGTGCTGGTGGTGCGTGACCCTCGTAAGCAGCGCCTCTGGATAGCTTCTGAGACAGTTGACCTGCCCATACCACGTTTCCAGGTTGAAGATGATTTTCTTGAAACATCTTTCAAAACGTTTCATATTGTTTTACTGTGTTTTTTGTAGCTATAACTTGTCATGTAATCCTCATCTCCTTAATGGCATTGCCACTCATGCTGAAAATTTTAAAATGAATTCACTTTTTGGTTGATTTCTTCATTTATTGCACCTTTTGATTGTCCAAGGCTTGTCTTTGTCTGCAGGCAGTCTCTGATTCTAAGGTGATTTTTCACAGATTTTGTTATAATATTACTAAAGAAAATGTTGTCAAAGTGCATCCTTAGACTGCACTGCTTTTTCATAACCTTTACCCAAAGCTTCTTTCATGTCTTCACTGTGTCTCCTCTCATCTGTTGACAGATTGACAGCAACTACGTCTGTGAGCCTCCTCCCCTCGAAGTCACCATCTTCAATGTTAATGACAACATTGACAAGCAGTTTCTCTACAATGAAATAGTAGGTTGCCATATCACTGCCTCTAATCATAAGTCATCTTCTAGTGTGTAAGTGCTCTCAAAGATCACATAAAGCTGGACTGCTTATAACAGCTACTCTTGCATGAAATCGAACCATTTTCTTGAGATTTTGTTAAGAACTGATTTATTGAATAGTCTGCACTCTGATTTTTAGTATTTTGATGGTAGCTAATGTTTTCACAAAGTTAGTTAATTTCTTGCACTTTACTTGCTCATCCAGAATAAATAATTGATATGTTCCTACTAGGTTCACTTGCCAGCTCAGTCATGAAATCATATATAAATACTGAACATTACTTTCCCCTGAGCTGCGAAACCTTCAATATAACAATATTTGTGATTGTTGTATTGCATGTTACCTCACTCAAATTTTGCTCAAGTTGTTGCGTTTACTGTGTTAGGTGTGCAAGCATAATTGTGGTCCTGTGGAGGAGCTGAGCATTTTCTCGCACGAGTTCCTTCACAAGCACCTTGGGGTGGCGCGGCTGCTCTTTGAAGATGCCGATGCAGCGCAGAACTGCGTCTCCAAGTTCAATGACGCTACGCTCATGGGTCGGAAGCTGCACGTCTTCCTCGACCCCTTTGGTGAGTTCCTCTTTTTTTTGGGGTACCATCCAACTTTGTTTCACTTAGGTGTTCTCATTTGCGATGATTGACTTATGTCTGGCAGATCAAAGTTTAGAATATAGGGAAAAATCCATCCTGCTTAGTTTAACTATGTCACAGGAGTTACATCTGTTACAAATGAAAACTTTTTGGTACCGGGACATCACTAATTGTGCTCCTAACTATTTAGTGACTTGATTTTCCTCTCCATTACTCCTCTCTTATCTAAATCCCTAATGTGCATTTATGTGGTCTCTCAACAAATGCGTCAACAATCTCTCTCTCAAATTCAGTACGTCTTCACTATGATCTGGTGTCTGTTGTCCAGTTAGTCCTGACTAAAAATTATTCTTTCATTACTGTACAGGCACAAAGTGCAAGGCGCGCGTTGCCGAGCTCAGCGCTTCTCTCGAAGAAGAGGCCAAGAAGGAGGAGGAGGCCAAGGAGGCTCGTAAGCGGCCGCCTCTTCCTCCCCCCAAGCCCCAGCCTCCTGATCCTCCACCGGTCACTAAACCCACAAAGGTGGGAAAACGGGGGAAATGAATACACCAGTGGTTAGCATGACCGACTGCAGTGCCAGTCTGGTGCTGCACGTCGCAAGTTCAAGCCCCGGCAAACACGCGGCGGTTTTGTGGCGGGGAGATTGGGCGCCTCCCCCCTCTGTGTCTGCCTAGCTTGGCCACCCATCCAATTAAGGGGAAACTGCTGTATGTCTATACATACATACGAAATTGTTGCAGACAGCTGTCACGATGAACATTATTTAGTGTTCTCATATGCAGGTATTAGTCTGTAGGTACCGTATCTTATCTTATAACATTCTTAAATGGAACTTGATTTTTGTTCTTAAGAGATTGGTATTGTAAAATTTTGGACCGAATAAGCTTAGTCTAGAGTAAATGTTTTTGGAGGTTTGCAGAATGAGTCGTTCATTCCTGAAAAATTGGGTACAGCTGTTCAGGCATCCTATCCTTGTCTGCTGAAATATTAATATGATGTGATAAATGTTGAAGTGAAAGCTTTAATGAAGCAAGATATTCTTTGTACTTGTAATCCTTTTCATTGAGTTTTGGCGAGCAGCCGTTTTAAAGGGATATTTTATTTCTAAGCTACCAAGGGTGGAGATTTGGTATGTATGTGTATGCATGGAGAAGAGTGACGAGGCTTTGGAGTGCACTGGAGTGCATGTCCGTAGAAAAGTGTGAGAAGAGGTACGTGCAGCCTTGGGTCTATCTCTACAAGTGTTGTTGACGTGATTTCTATCCTAGTCGTAACGGTGGCCGTGTTTGCAGGCCCTCGGTGAGGGTGTGCCGAGTGAGGAGTACTCCGCCAGTGGTCGCGGCCCTGCGCCAGAGCCCGGTCTTAAGGAACATGACAGGAAGAGGTCAGTGCCTGTCCCGGGCTTCAGGGGACGTCGGTGAGGTTGTCATTGTTACTTAGCCCCAATTCCCCCTGCTGTGGAGGAGACACGGCTGGCGCACCGACGGTAAGGCAGCATAAATGCCATCAGTGGCGGAGTAGCATTTCTGAATGACAGTATTTTTTTTACCGAGTTATTAGATATTCAGAAATATCTTTAGTAACCAGGTGATTCTATCTTTTCATTGTTTTCTTTCACGTTTATAAGTCGTTTTTTCATGATTTCTTCCCGATTGTTCATCATTCAGTCATTTCTTCACTAGTTATCCTTATTAGGTAATTTTTTACCAGGTAAATAATGCGTGTCATGTAGCTATCATTCCAATGGGGTTTGGACCCTTATTTCAATAAAGTCATCTCTGCATTGTAGTGCTTGTTTGTGAGAGGTTTCAAAACACAGAGGCTTTGCCAATAATGCATCAACGTTGACAATTCATATTCCAAACTAAGAAACAGCGCCCTATGCATGGCTACTCGTCTTTTTTAAATTGGTCCTTCTTTTTAATTGAGCGCTGAATAGGCATTTTTTGTTTAGATACTCTTTCTGGGACTAGCCATATTCAAGTCTTGCTCCTCGCGCATTGTACGAAAACCGCATTTCATAATGCTAATCTTGTGTCAGCTACTTAAAACTGGCAGTTTCATGGCTTGCATCAAAAAACAGAACCTTACACAAAGCTCAGCATTAGTTATTTCTATCATTCCCATTCGTTTTCCCAAAATTGCCATCTGAACTCAGACTTTTTTACCTTAAACATGGATTTTATGGGAGTGATTTTTTAAAATGTTGAGAGGTATCACCATCCATACATGTATTCTAGTATTGTATGGTGCAAATTAAATTACAGCGCCATATGCAGAGCTCAACGCTGATGTACTACCCTGTCAATTGGCTTCATATTCGTTACACGGTAGCGAAGTGTAAACAATCTGACGCCCCTGGGGTAAATTATTTATGTCAAACTTTAATCCTAATCATCTTGAAAAAAGCATCAACAAATCATTATTTTTTTTACAAGTTACAGACGATGCTGGAGACACCATCTTTCCCCTGTGGCAGATAGTGTCGATTTTTTTTTACCGATTTATATGCATTCAGTTATTTCTTTACCCGGTTATTTTACACTCGGTGATTTCTTCACCTGGATATTCAATACTCAGTGATTTCTCCACCTGGTCATTCTACATTTAGTGATTTCTTCACCTGGTTATTCTATATGCAGTGATTTCTTCACCTGGTTGTTCCAACATTTCGTGATTTCTTCACATGGTTATTCTCAGACACTACAGATACAGACACTGGGCCGCATGCCCCAGAAAGGGGGGTTGCCGACGGCAAGGCGCACCCTCATTCGCTCACTCACACAACGTAGCCCTTTTGTGCTACAGGGTCTTACCAGTAACCCCGCAACACACACTTTGGGCCACGAGTGCGGTCCGAGGATCCGTTGTCAGCAGCAGGGCCCGACAGTTTTCACTGGTTTAACCCCGCCGCGTCATGATGGCTCTCCCCCCCTCACCCACGACCATCCCGACAACGTGATGCCAAGAACGGGAAAGCACATCAGAGCAGCTTCAAAATCAACCAGTCTCCACTCACGCTTGTTCATTGCACACTCTCGTGCTACTTCCACATTAATGTCTCTCCTTCCTAACGCCTGCTTCACACCATCCATCCACCCAAATTTCGGTCTACCTCTAGGCCTGCGACCACTCACCTCCGCCTTCATCACCCTTCTTACAAATCTCCCTTCATCCATCCTCTCCATGTGCCCGAACTATCTCAGAACACGCGAATCCACTCTGTCCTCCAACTTCTTCACCATCCCTGTTCTGTTTCGAACCACGTCGTTGGTGATCCGGTCTCTCAGCGTTACTCCAGCCATGCTCCTCGAACATTTCATCTCGAAAACATTCAACCTTCTTCTCTCCTCTGATCTCACCCCCCAAGCCTCATCTCCGTAAAGCACAGTTGGGACAACAACACCCTCATACAGCCCTCTCTTTGCTTCCATCCCCAACGTCCCACAGCTCATTACACTTTTTATTGCACCCAACACTTTACATACCTCCTTCACTCGCGCCTTCACTTCAGTTTCCACTAGTTCAGTTATCTCCACATGGGAGCCCAGATACTTAAAACAGTGAACTCCCTCCATGAGCTCTCCATTTAGGGTGACACTAATTTTGCTCGCATCGACATTCCTCGAGCATCTCATTACTTTACTCTTACCCACGTTCACTCGAAGCTTCCTCCTCTCACACACTCTACCAAACTCAGACACTAGCCTACAGAGCTTCTCCTCTGAATCCGCAACCAGGGCCCTATCGTCCGCAAATAGCAACTGGCTAAACTGCCATCTGCGCCCATCCATAAAGAGGTTGAACAATCAGGGGAACATCACGCAGCCTTGTCTCAGTCCCATTTTCACTGTGAACCAATCGCTCACCTCGCTTCCCACTCTGACACATGCTCGGCTGCCAACATAGAAACTGTGCACCGCTTTCAACAGATGTTCGCCCACTCCATACAAACGCAACAACCTCCACAGCGATTCCCTGTCAATCCTGTCGTATGACTCCTCCAGATCCACAAAGGCACAGAAGGCATCCTTTCCCTTTGCAAGGTACTTTTCACAGACCTGTCTCACTGAAAAAAATCTGATCGGCACACTCTCTACCACTCCTAAAGCCACACTGTTCCTCTCCAATTGCTCAGTCCGTAGTCTCTAATTCTTTTGACCAGCACTCTCCCGTACAACTTACCTGTTACACATAGGAGTTGCAGCATTCATTTTTCTCTCCTTTGCCCTTATACAGCGCAACAGTGCAGGCACTGCGCCACTCAATCGTCACCACGCCTGCCACAAAACACAAGTCAAGCAACCTCATCAACCATTCGACAATCGTTACTCCACCCTTCTTCAGGCACTCGGTCGCAACGCCATCCAAACCAGGGGCTTTCCCTGCTTTCATCACCTCCATCACATTCTGCACCTCTTCCCTGGTAATTTCCGCCACAAGTCTCTCCCAAAACTGGCATCCGAGCGCCACCACCCACAGCAACTATGTCAGCCTCTCTGTCATCCTCAACATTCAATAACTCATCAAAATACGCGGCTTACCTTTTCCGTACATCACCTTTTTTCTACAACAACTGGCTGTTTTCATCTCTCACCACTTCCTCCTTTCCGTAATATCCATTTCTCACCCTCTTCACCTCTTTCCAGAACTATTTTTTGCTCTCCTCAAAATTCTGGCTTAACCGTCTGCCTCACCTGGCATCAGCGTCCCTTTTGGCTCTCCTCACCACACGCTTCACCTCGTTTCTCTCCTCTTAATAGCTTTCATAAGCCACTCTTCAAACGCTCCTCTTTCCGTGCCACCGCCAGTTGGACCTCCTCGTTCCACCACTCGTAACCTTTCCTTCTGCACCCGCCGACACTGCGCGCACCGCACACATTCTTCGCACATCTCAGCAACTCATCCAATGACGTGTCCCATTCTTCCTCCACATCTCTCAGGTCCTGTCCTCTCACGTTGTCATATTCTTCCCTCAACGCCTGCTGAAACTCTTCAGCTCTACTTCTCACATTGAGTTCACTCACTTTCACTACCTCTCTTCCTCCTCCCACTCTAGTTGCCCTTCCACCTCTGCTTCACTCTTAATCTACCTTCCACCAGCTTTTTGTCAGACACTCCTCCACCCTCCCCTCTCAACATCCGCTCATCCAGTAGCCTCCCCACCACTCTCCTATATATCAGAACAAAATCCATCAGCGCTCGCTCCACCACTGCACCACGGGCCATCCTTACTTACCCATGTGCAATTGCGGATATCTCGCTTCTTGAATAAACTGTTTCCGACCCCCAACTCCTGCTCCATTCACAAACCTATCAGGTTTTCTCCGCAGTCATTTTTACCGGGAACGCCATACCTTCCTTTCACATTCTCCACCACTACATCTGCAACTCGCATTAAGGTCACCCAGTTCAACCACTTTGAATTCTACATTCAGTAATTTCTTCACCTGGTTATTCTACATTCAGTGATTTCTTCACCTGGTTGGTTATTCTACATTCAGTGATATCTTCACCTGGCTATTCCACATTCTGTGATTTCTTCACCTGGTTATTTTACATTTCAGTGATTTCTTCACCTGGTTATGCTACATTCAGTGATTTCATCTCTGGGTTGGTTATTCTACTTTCAGAGATTCCTTCACCTCGTTATTCTACATTCAGTGATTTCTTTCCCTGGTTATTCTACATTCAGTGATTTCTTCACCTGGTTGGTTATTCTACATTCAGTAATTTCTTCACCTAGCTATTCTACATTCGGTGTTTTCTTCATCTGGTTATTCAACATCCAGTAATTTCTTCACCTGGATATTCTACATCTAATAATTTCTTCACCTGGGTATTCTACATTTAAGTGATTTCTTGACCTGGTTATTCTACATTAAGTGATTTCTTCACCTGGTTATTTTACTTTTCAGTGATTTCTTCACCTAATTATTTTACTTTTCAGTGATTTCTTCACCTGGTTATTTTACTTTTCAGTGATTTCTTTACCTGGTTGATTATTCTACATTCAGTGATTTCTTCACCTTGTTATTCTACATTTGGTGATTCCTTCATCTGGTTATTCTACATCCAGTAATTTCTTTACCTGGATATTCTACATTCAATAATTTCTTCACCTGGTTATTCTTCTTTTCAGTAATTTCTTCACCTGGTTATTCTAAATTCAGTGATTTTTTCACCTGGTTATTCTACATTGCAGTGATTTCTTCACCTGGTTATTCTACATTTCAGTGATTTCTTCACCTGGTTATTCTACATTCGGTGATTCCTTCATCTGGTTATTCTACATTCAGTAATTTCTTCACCTGGTTATTCTACATTCGGTGATTCCTTCATCTGGTTATTCTACATCCAGTAATTTCTTCACCTGGATATTCTACAGCCAATCATTTCTTCACCTAGATATTCTACATTTCAGTGTTTTCTCCACCTGGGTATTCTACATTTCAGTGTTTCTCCACCTGGTTATTCTACATTTCAGTGATTTCTTCACCTGGTTATTCTACATTCATTGATTTCTTCATCTGGTTATTCTACATTCATCTTCTTTGCTCACTGTGAGTAGAACACATCTGTGACTTAAGCATACCCTGCATAAAGGACACTGACGTCAGTGCACTAGAAAGCCCTAACACTAATCTTAATCTACATTGTGATTTCTTCATCTGGTTATTCTACATATCAGTGATTTCTTCACCTGTTTATTCTACATCTCGGTGATTTCTTCATCAGGTTATTCTACATTCAGTGATTTCTTCACCTAGTTAGTCTGCATTCAGTGATTTCTTCACCTAGTTAGTCTACATTCAGTGATTTCTTCACCTGGTTATACCACATTCGGTAATTTCTTCACCTGGCTATTCTACATTTCATTGATTTCTTCACCTGGTTATTCTACGTTCAGTGATTTCTTCATCTGGCT
The DNA here is from genome assembly GCA_016164225.1 of Gammarus roeselii. NCBI lineage: Eukaryota > Metazoa > Arthropoda > Malacostraca > Amphipoda > Gammaridae > Gammarus > Gammarus roeselii. Next base: position 8,231 of record SDVV010003800.1, on the reverse strand, counting down.
ATTCTACCATCAGTGATTTTTTCACCTGGTTATTCTAAATTCAGTTATTTCTTCCTGGTTATTTTAAGTGATTTCTTCATCAGGTTATTCTACATTCAGTGATTTTTTCACCTGGTTATTCTACATTCAGTAAGTTCTTGACCTGGTTATTCTACATTCAGTGATTTCTTCACCTGGTTGGTTATTCTACATTCAGTGATTTCTTCATCTGGTTATTTTGAATTCAATAAATTGTTAGTCAGTTATTCTGTATCTTATTCTGTTTTTCTGGTTATTCCGCATTTCTAGTTGTGTTTTAGGTGCTGTGATGACGTATTTTCCGTTTTCGAAATTACTTGTCAAGCATAATTTTGTATTGTAGAAAGTTTTATTGAATCAGAACCATTATATGTATTGTTGGGTGGCTAGTAAAATCTAATAATATTATTGGCTTTATAAATTTTTCACGCTGCAATGAACATTTTAGTTCACAATGAATACATGCCAATTTTTGCACATCAGTTTTATTATTGTAACCCAGAGTTTACGTGAAATGTGCTGTTTCACACATCACCATTTTTATTTCAACCAAATTATGAGTTGAAAATCATTGGAAAGGGTTACAAATGCTGGTTCCAAAAAAGTTTGTCAGTACGTTTTAATAATCTCACTAAAATTTATATGACCTTCAAAGTTATGAAGTAATGATGACAAGCACTACATCATTTGAAAGCTTGTGTAGAGCACTACAAACATATGCAATGTTTTTCTTCTTCTGAGTGATTACAGTTGTAAGAGTCAACTTTTGCCAATAAGCAAAATTTTTAAAGGAAAAAAAATCCTACTTATTCTAAGTTATCATAGAATGCGATGCCTCAGTTGGAATTTTTGTGAAGGTATTATAATGGAATACTGATTACTGAGTAATTCAAAATTTGGAATGGCATTTATTTTTTGTAATGTTGAGTTTTCTTTTTATTTGTCTCTACTCCTGCATTTTTGTTGCTATTATCACTTGATAGCTACAAAAAGACTCTCGTGGTGTAGCTACTATAATCATGATGCAAATTTTTCGGAGACAGAATGAGAATTTTTAACTTCCCCCCCCCCCCCTTTCTCAATGGGAGGAGTATTGGTGCACACCAATCTCATTGAAATTGAAGGATGCACAGTAAGTCGTTGGAATCTGCAATGTAGGTTTGACCTCAAGACTCACATCTTGCCCATCCTTATGTCACTGGCTTCAATGTCTGTCAGTACCTCAAAACTTGCTGATGCAACGTTTTAAAACTCGGGTCGTCAAGGCCCTGTTATGAATGTGAACTGTTTCCTTGCGATAGAAGCTATGTGTGAACAACGACGCGGTCATCAAGGCCCTGTAATGCTTATGAACTTTTTCCTTGCGACAGAAGCTATGTGTGAAAAATCCAACGCTGTCATCAAGGCCCTGTTATGATCGTGAACCTTTTCCTTGCAAAAGAAGCTATGTGTGAACAATGCGACGCCTATCGAGAAAGTTGTTAGCAGAATTGAGCCTTAATTATCCTGATGCTGACTACAAATTGTACACATTTTGCGTTTTATCTGGAATCTTGGATTGTGTGGCTCTGACGGACAAAATCTAATTATATTTCATAACTATCAAAGCAAGTATTGCTTGTTCGTGAATATTGTGATGAATTACAATGTAAAGGTTTTCAATTCAACCTAATGATAACCAGAGTTCGTCCTGCATAGTTTGAAAATTGTATTTTTATGAATCTCTAGTATTTTTAACCTTAAATGATGACAATTTACCAGCCATGAACCTGTCAAATAGGTTTCAATAGCTCAAATGTCTTCTCCATTCAGGTACGAGGGAGAGTGTCCTCCCCCGCACCCGTCCGCCGCGCCCTATCCCCCCAGCAACAGTTTATTGCACCGTTACCAGCAGCCGCCCCCCATTCCCGGGTCACAGCCTCTGCCTCCCCATCATACCCAGCCCCAGAACCAGTTCCCTTCCAACACTCCTTACCCTAACCACGCAATGCTCCATCATCCCCACATGCAGCCCCCAGTGCCTCCCCAGCCGCCACCTCCCCCTCAGCCGCCACCCCCTCTGCCTCCCCCGCCCCCTCACGGACATCAACTTCCTCCACACCAACAGTATCCGGACTACGGCGCCTATCAGGACTTCCGACAAGCGTGAGTTTGTTTTTCTTTAGTGCGACTCCTCGGCGTTCTATTGCACTAGGTAAAATTCAAAAAGTGTTAGGATTGTTTTGTTTTCGTGAACCTTGCGGTATACTGGTGGAAGAGGGGCGCGGCGCCATGGCCCCCAAACCTATGCATGCAAAACTTGTGTATAGCAATATTTGAAATTTGATTGAAGCTAAATGCGTTCTCCTTCAAAGAATGTATAGTATGCTACTATTTAGACTACCATGCCTAGATTTGGCTGTTTTAACATACATCTTAACAAATTGGACAGAACATAGTGGGTAAAATGTTCAACTCTTCTTTACCACTCTGATGCCAACTCTACACTACTGGTTGACGGGTCGCACTGTGTCACGACCCAATACCCGAACTTTTTTCACACTCTTTCAGTCTTCGATCTATACTATCTCTTCTTCTCTACCTTTTTCCTTTTTCTAATTACACTTGACACTTATTTACCTCATTTAGCATTTTATTTTGTCGAACAGCCTTATTACTTGCATCTATCAGTTTCCTGACCACGCCCCCCATAGCACTCAACAATCAAATCATCCAATTCTTTTGTCAGGTTATCAGGGAGGCTAAAGTTGGTTTGTTGAACATCCTTATAACTTGCAACCATCAGTTATCCAACCACGTCCCTCATAGCACTCAACAATCAGAAGGAAAAAAAGGAAGTATGGCTTGTGGGATGCACACTAAGACGCCTACACCGCAACCGATTCCGGCTCTTCTGGCTGCAATTGGTTTCGGTGTGGATGCTGCATTTGATATATTTTTAGGCTGCCACACCCCGCTGTGACCCGCATTCGGCTTTTACGAAAGGTCGGATGGTGTTGTAATCGCGACTCCACACTTGAATTGAATGCACCCGTGCAATCCTATGCAGAGGGGCCACGCGACTGCACGCACTGCCGGTGGGAGTAGGTGCTCGTCACCTGATTATCAATCACCAATGACCGTGTGGACGGTTTTGTACTATATTATCCCCTCAGCATACTACTATTCGAAAACGCCAGTCAGGACGCAGGAGTATGCCAACGACGCGAAAGGAGGTTGCTAGCAGGCCTCTCTAATTGAGCTAAAAACGCCGTGTGGCGATTGGGCTGACACTACTCAGGCAAGCCGTGTCTCGGCGGTCTAACCGCATCCAGCCTACTGAAGGAGGGACACAGGACGAATTATATGAGTTCTGATTACCGTCAGCTGGGCGGTCACCCCAACAAACTCATAAGAATTAAAGGAACATGTTTCAGTAAGAGTATAATTTATAGTCAATCAGGGCATTTCAGATTTATTGAACACGTGCCGCCTTAAAGGTAGACTCCCAAAGATGTGCAGCAAGGATGAAGTAAGTCACTTTGAGGGCTGTGCCTTATTTCTGTATTAAAAGCTACCGAACTCGCAGGGATATGTGGTAGGAGCGTACGATATTCCAACCAGTCTCCCCACGTGGTTTCCTCGAATGCTTCCAATAAGCTAGGTCGAATGAACAACGATACCCACGTAGCTTCAAAGCTTGGCAAGGCAAAAGGAGCGACGCTCCACTAGTGAGAGGTATTGAATAATGGCGACAGCGCAGGTTTACAATGAGAGACCCTTCCTCTATCGCGGCTGCATTTATCCTCGCCAATCTTTTGTCAGGTGTTGTCTACCTAATACCGACGTAGCTTCAAAGTTATTCGAGGTTAAAGGAGTTACGCTCCGCTGGTAAGAGATATTGAACAATGGTGGCACCGCAGGCTTTCAATGACAGACCCTTCCTCCATCACGGCTGAAGTCACACTGAAGATTGCCCGCGCTGCGGTCTGGACTTGCCGGTCGCATGACGTCAGCAACTACGTTACGGTCTTAATCTATTCACGTCTTGCAAGCACGGCGGGCTTTGTAACGGATGACACGAATAGATAATGCACGTCAGCATCGGATGGACGCGTTTAGTTAAGAATAATGATAGCAGGATTAACTCACTAAAACAGTGCTGTCTGGAAGCTGTAGGGACTGGGGTCTGGGGCCAGTCATCCCCTACAAAACACTCCACATTGTCAACACGATTTTCATCTATTAACTGTATCCTCTCTATGGGCGAAGAGAGGTTGGATATTCCTATCATGAACTTGACTAGAAGCACTAGCTAAAGTGCCAGCCTAGGTAGCTACTCTGAGTTGAGCCATACTGATTATAGCCGACTCCTAAGCGTATTGCCAACTAGCAGTGCCTCGTGGACGGTCACAAAATCTAGGGACCGTAGTCTCTATAACCTGTCTCCCTGGTGAGCTAGGCATGTTGGGAAACTGATCCCAGCCAAGATGCAGCCACGAAAAAAAAACTCCGCTTTGACACTAGAACGTAGTCTCACCTTGGGGCCAGAATCAAGACCCTCCTCCTCATGGGCTGCATGGTGGTGTGACACTAAAAGAGCAGCCCATTTCCATTTGTACATGATGGGGCGGACCTGAAGTAAACCAAAAAATATCTGCAGAAATCTTGCAAAAGAATAATTTCATAAAGTTCTTCATCATTAAGGCAGTCTTGAGAGAGAACCTTGATGACACAATCATAATTCAATTGACAACTTCACACAATACTGAGGGGCTTTCCCACGTCATACCTGAGAGCATAGAAATGGCTTCATCCCAGTGGAAGGTATTACACGAGGAACAAAGCAAGAACTTCCGAAACTTGAGACAAATCAATTATATCTCGGTAACAGTTGGAGGACAATCTACTATAGAAAAAAATCAATTCCAACGCCTTCTTCCTTACGGATCAACATGCCACCGGAGTATACAGAGTAAAACGACAGCGATAAGGTGTTTTCAAACACACCGGTGCCAATATCTTACCTTCAATCCCTGTTGTTTGGCCCTTGATGTTTCCATTGGCTGGACCAATTGGTCCGTCCGAGAAAACATTCCTAATCCTAGACGTTACTATGTCGGCCAGAAGTTTGGTGATGTAAGTGATGCCTGTCAAGTAAGAAATGATGAATGTTCCCACTGCGCTGAAGACTCTCTTATCCCCAACCATGACCGACTTTCTAAATGTTGACACTGTTCAAAAACCAGAATGAATCATCACGCCAGTGCTTCTATTACAGACTCAAAAAGAACCCATGACTATAGCTAGTGAAAACGCCTCTTCTATCCCGAGGCCAAGAAGCTAATAACTGACAAATTTATCACCCGCTTACTAGCTTTGCAGCAGTGCCAATGGTGATGACTATTCCCTGCTCCCCTCCCCCCTAGTCCATTACTCGATGGTCTCCTCCTCTATAACTCGGAGAGAAACCGACGACAGCCATCAACTCAACTCGGTACTTTGGGAACCGTACCAGAGCTACTTTCACTCATCGCCCCTCCTTCACTCGCTGATCGACGTATAATGCGCGTTCCTGATCTGGACGACGGCATACCATCGCCAGATACAACCTAAAACGAAAGTTTCTCTACCTCTGCTTACCATTCACTGGCCCCACGCGATGAGAGTTCGAAATTTCCTATCGGTGACAACAACCCCTCCCAGTAGCTATGCAGGCTAGCTAGAGTCCTTTTCAACTCAAAGCCCCTTCTGCTTGCCAGGGGATTAACAACCCTACGACCCCTAACCGCCCGTCATCGACTGAAAAAAACACTAAAACATCAACTGCCTCTTCGTCTTTACTATGCTTGGATGCTTCATCGTATCCTCCTAAGGGAAATTGGCTGCATATATTATCAATTGATGCTCATCTCAACCCCTAAACATCCCTAACCGGAAACTTTGCATGTTGCTGACCAGCGCTTAGCGCACTGGCTCGGATTTGTACAATGATCCAACCAGAAAGAACCATTTCATGCCCTAAAAAATAACTCAAAAGAAGATCTAGTAATACTCGTCTAGCACGACCGACAGGCCGTGAGTGACAGTGAATGAATGATATAGAATGAGACCACACCAACTCAAGCGCATATTCAATTTTTTTCTGCCTCAAATTACCCCTCCCCTGTTTGATGCATTCGTCCTTTAATTAAACGTTAGAGGATATCGTGATAACGAGTCTGAATAGCTGATACCAACTCAGACCTATAATCCAATGTTGTTTGTCTCCAGGAAACCCGTCCTAGTACCGTACAAACTAGCCTTCTTCAGTTTGTAGGCTAGTGTTGGAGTAATTGTGTAGTCTAGTGTCGGAATTTGGTAGGGTGCGTGAGAGGAGGAAGCTTCAAGCTAACGTTGCTGATAGTGAAGCAATGAATGAGACGTTTGAAGAATAACGTTCCAAGCAGAATCAGTGTTATTCTATTGAAAATTGATTGGTGGAAGTCCAGGTATTTGAGTACCTGGGCTCTCCGAGGATAACTATTAGAAACTGCGGTGAAATCTTGAATCAAGAAATTATGTAAAGTGTGGGGGCACTGAGGAGGATATTGGGTGGGAAAGCAAAGTGTGGGTTGTATGATGGACTAGTTGTCCTAACTTCGCTCTACAAGGCTGAGACGTGAGAGGCGTGGGCGGAACAGCAAAGAAGTGTGAATGTCCTTGCGATGCAGTGTTTTTGATGTGGGGCAGGAGTGACGCTGAGAGATATGATTTAAATTGACCTTAATCGAATTAACGCTGATAGTGGACAAAACAAAGAAAAGAGTAAATTCACGTGTTCCGTGAGGTTTCAGGCAAATGGTGAGAATTGGTGAAGAGAGGATGATGGTCTAGAGGTAGACCGATGTTTTGGTTGATGGATGGCGTGACGCATTCGTAAGGAAGGAGAGTAAGAGCTGTAGGACCCTCCAAATCTCGTTCCCCCTCAAGTTACTCACAACGTTTTGAGATCCTCTCTGTTGATTTTGGACTACCACGTATGTTAGTGGACCCTCTGCTGCGAGATACAATCCCCATTTAGCGTATACCAGAAAATATACTTCACCCGCACTGTTTACGGGCCGAAAAGCAGATGTTGCACCCTCAAATCTTTGAGCTATTTTAAAGGTCGTGCAGAAATTTGCCACGCTGATAGCTTGCATTTCTTCGTTGATATATCAAAGAACGCCGATGTTTGGGCAGTGAAACGGTACTCCTCTAGCGCGTCGTCGCCAGGAGTCTCCCGCCATCATCTGCGTTTTTTATTTCTGAACTCGCTGCTGTTTCCGACACCCTCGCAGCGACATTGATACTCCACTAGCGCGGCGTCACCAGAAGTCTCTCGCCAATATCTGCGGTTTTCACTGTTAAACTCGCGGCTGTTTCCGACGCCCTCGCATGGGCAAATTCCCTCCCAGATGCCAATTTCTAACTTTTTAGTGAATCGCTTATCGCACTTCAGATCCTGGAGGTCTTCAACAATTGCGTCCCTGTTGCTTTGGCAATCTTGCTCTGGCTCGTATGCTTGTTCTCCAGGAGCTACAACGATCGTTTATGCTGGGTTCTGTGCGGGCGGACAATTCGGCACGAAGAGCTGCAGTTGCGCCTGACCCATCAAAGCAGCACCCACAGCAGCACCCACTTTACCCGGCAAATTGAAAAGCTGTTCCCTAAGGAATAAAATGAAGGAATAAAAATAATTACACACCATCAAAGACACCAACAGCCTGTTCTCTTCAAATAATCGATCTCGACGCGCGCGCACTCACCGGTTCTAATTACACACCATCAAAGACACCAACACCCTGTTCTCTTCAAATAATCAATCTCGACGCGCGCGCACTCACCGGTTCTTATTACACACCATCAAAGACACCAACACACTGTTCTATCAAATAATCGATCTCGGCGCGCGCGCACTCACCGGTTCTAATTACACACCATCAAAGACACCAACACCCTGTTCTCTTCAAATAATCGATCTCGACGCGCGCGCACTCACCGGTTCTAATTACACACCATCAAAGACACCAACACACTGTTCTCTTCAAATAATCGATCTCGACGCGCGCGCACTCACCGGTTCTGATTACACACCATCAAAGACGACAACACACTGTTCTCTTCAAATAATCGATCTCGACGCGCGCGCACTCACCGGTTCTAATTACACACCATCAAAGACACCAACACACTGTTCTCTTCACATAATC
>SDVV010003799.1:7453-20924 GCA_016164225.1 Gammarus roeselii | reverse complement strand
CAACCACTCCTCAAACGCACATCTTTTCCGTGCCACCGCCAGTTTGACCTCCTCGTTCCACCACTCGCAGCCTTTCCTCCTGCACCCGCCCACACGGCGCACACCACACACCTTCTTCGCACATCTCAGCAACGCATCCCTTAACGTCTCCCATTCTTCCTCCACATCTCTCAGAACCTGTCCTCTCACGTTGTCATATTCTTCCTTCAACGCCTGCTGGAACTCCTCGGCTCTACTTTTCACATTCAGTCCACTCACTTTCACTACCTCTCTTCCTCCTCCCACTCGTTTGTTGCCCTTCCACTTCTGCTTCACTCTTAATTTACCTTCCACCAGCAGATGGTCAGACACTCCTCCACCCTCCCCTCTCAACACCCGCACATCCAACAGCCTCCCCACCACTCTCCTCCATATCAGCACAAAATCCATCAGAGCTCTCTCCACCATTGCACCATGGGCCATTCTTACCCATGTGTACTTGTGAGTATCTCGCTTCTTGAACAAACTGTTCCCGACCACCAGCTCATGCTCCATACACAGACCTATCAGGTTTTCTCCACTGTCATTTCTACCGGGAACGCCATACCTTCCCATCACATTCTCCACCATTTCATGTTCAACTCTCGCATCAAGGTCACCCAGTACAACTACATTGAAATGACCTACAAAACTCTCAATACACTCACTCAAGTCAGTCCAGAATTGCTTCCTCTCCTCTTCACTCCTCCCGCTGCCAGGTCCGTAAGCACACAAATGCCCATCTTTCTACGCCTAACTTAACTTTCACGCACATCAATCTTGGGGACACCTCCTTTCATTCGGTAGCGCTAATGGCATACCGATCACTCAATATCAAGACCACACCTTCTCGTGCCCTACCTTCCTCCACACCAGACTTTCTTCCACTTACAACACCAAACTCACATTCGCCCTTACCTTTCAACTTCGTCTCACTCAGAGCCAACACATCCAACTTCCTCCTCACAAACATCTCACCAATCTCCCTCCTCTTTACATCACTCGTACTACAGCCCCGCACATTCAGCGAACCTAACAATAGGGTTTGGAGAGGCGTGTGCCTCTCCTCCCCCCGCTCGTCTGGCCGTCTTCGAGGAAAGGTTTAACAGAGAACGGGATTCCTAGCCCCTTCGCTCCGCCCCGTTTTGTCGCCTTTTACGACACGCTGGGGGTTGCTGTAGCACGATTCTACTCCCGGCTACGGGGCGCCCCTTTAGTCGCCTTCTACGACACGCGGTGGATACGGTAGCAAGATTCTAAAGCCCAAATATATAAATATAAATAAAGCCCAAATATATCATTTATAAATCAGCCCATGTTCATGTGGAGAGTCCTCTGCCTACAATATCGTAAGATATAACAATAACAGAGTATGTTTAAAGTACGCAATGAAATTGCGCTTTATCCCGAGACACATAATACTGCAACTGCTTGATTCTAAAACATTATGTTGCAAAGGGCGTTGTCATGGCAGGTTTGGCCACCGTCCTGAAGACAAGCGGGGGAGTTGAACCAGGTTGCTTGAGGTAAAAGCATCTACGGAACGCAGTATGGTCTCTGCCCTACTGTGTACAGCTCCTCAGCACATATGACAGTCGTATGCAATGGGTCCGTTTGAGTTAGAGAGCCACTGTCATACATGCCTGTGTTCCGGGCCGGGGAGATTTAAAGTGAACGATGCACGAGGGGATTATTATTTGTTTCATTATCGGGGTAAAACTAAAACAGAAAAACTGGGTTAAGAGGAGGGTACGAAAACAGCACAATCCTATTTCCCTATCCAATGCTCGGTTGTCCTTGACAGCAAAGATAATCACTGCCAGGGCCGAAACAATGCAAAGTCAAGGGGACAAAAGAAACTGATGGGAGATCACAAGATTCGGCATTGCTTTATCCTCAATGAATTATATAAGCTGACGACGATGCAGCAACGGCAGTTTTTCAAGCCAAGTAAGCCGGGCCGATTCTAACTGCACATAGCTCACAGTCTGACGTGACAGTTACCTTAACACATCACGGACTTTAATCGGACCTATGATCATGTCTCCAATTATTCTTGCCCTTATCATCACTCTTCCTCCTTCCTGATGCCGTCGGAAATGCTGGTGGAGTTGGTCCCTTTATGCCCCACCCTTCTTTCCATCCGTTATGTGTCACTCGAAGCTCATTGGTGAAGATTACTTTTGTCCTGTCAATTTTTCTGAACATCGGGGTCCTGCGTCATTGTAAATACGTTCAGACGAATTCTCTGCAGATCATGCAGTGCTGTACAGCCTTCAATGACCGCGTTGGAGCAGGATTTGCGTGGCGAAGGGGTTTTCACAAGTCTCTTAATGCCGGCTGCCCGATTTTAGCTGCAATTATACGATGAGATGCCATTAGCGGTCTCTGACGGTGATGCTTCATGGCTTCCCACCGTTGTCCAGTTTATCTGCTTGCACGATACAAAGACACATGAAGCCACGTATACGTGGCTTCATGTGTCATTGAAAAATGTTCAACACCAAATTTGTGTCATCTGGAAAATACCACCTGACGCATTTATCTAGACCGGAGCTCCAATCACTCCGTAAATTGATAATCTCCTCACAGTTTTTTAACTGCTCTGTAAGAGTTGAGCCAATGGTACGCAATGAGTTCGGATTAGTAGTTACAATTCAACAGAGTTGTTTGCATTAGTCAAAGTCAGTTGCAGCCGCGTCTTTATAATTACAAACTCTATTCCACAGAGTGTCGATTAAGCCACTTATAATGGTGGAGATTATTAAGCGCGAGGGAAGTTCACCTTCACTAATTTAGGATTTGTGAGATTCATCTAGCCCTCTGACCCGATCGGTTGCCCTTATGCAATTCTATTTACATGTAAAAGGTAAATAGAGAGCAAATCAATAGGGGAAAGTGTAAATAACAATGAAGTGTTATGCTTATTAATCAATTCAATAATTGAAATCGAACGACGCGAACTGTATGAAATATCAAGATTTCACTTAATGTTAACGTGATTCGTGGTGTATTTGAACCGCTGGTCTTGTATTCCGAGCACACACAACTTGCCCTGCATCAAGTTGGTCAATATTGGCGTCATGGTTACACAAACGGTCCCCAGTCATGATCAACCTGCAAGCAAATAACTGGTGCTGGCGGTGCGTACGAACGAACGTTGGTCACCACGAGGAAGTGCTATTATATAATTTGCTCGACTAAAGTGATAACAGCGGGCTAGCGGCTTTGATGAAAATGGTAACGTGCTTAGTGGTGAACATAAACGAGCCACTTTTGAAATGTATACAATTATATTTGGTGGTGAAAAGATTATGATAATAGAAACACTACAAAGTAATCAGCGTCAACTGAAGGTCTAATAAAGGTATTGTATTTGGTGCATGACAATAAAAACGTCTAAACATTTACCTGAAACACACAAACTTCAGGGTAAGTAGGAATTTGAAAACAATTACGAGGTTCATATCCTTCCTAAGCCTATTAGTAAAATAACGACAAAGAAAATTATGTACGGTACAGATACAAAATGGGCTAGTAGTATTAGTTATTTGATAGGAGTATCATTGTGTGGCTGACAGAGTTGGCTCCCATCTAATTTAAGATGTTCAATAAATGTAACTGTGTTCTAAAAACAGTTTGGCTTGGAGATGTTTTTTACCACACAAGCTTCTTTGATATGAGAATTCGAAGGCATTGAAGCTCAATCTAGGCTTATTACGTTTGGAGAACAGCAAAGTCAGAGTTTAATTCAGCTAATTAAAAGGTTGGTAGCGTCAATATACACTGCTATGCTGTGACTTACAATGAGTTTCTTGGTACGGCCTTGAAGGAGGGTAACAGCAGGACATAACACTGTACCAGTGACTCAGATACCGTGTCGACAGTTGGACGCTCCTAGTTGGGATGTTACATTTCCAAGTGATGACCTATTGAAGTTTCTCAATGTTGGGGCCATTGCAACATCTTTTTGTTTTCAAAATTCTGGCAAGACCGTCTGCTTCACCTGGCATAACCGTCCCTCGTTAACTTTCCTAATGTTAGATCTTATGATATTGTAGGCAGAGGAATTTCACTCAAACTCGGATTGGGCTTATGAATAATATATATATATATATATATATATATACATAGTTTATACACAGGTTGGGAAAATGGTGATTTTAGGAAAGATGCAAAGGAAGCGAGTTGGGAATTTGAATGTAAGAGAGATGTCTTTATCGAGAACGAGTCCGAGCGAGGTCAAGGCCGAGTCAACACCCACTGCATTTAGGCCCTCTCCGGCTGCTTCATATAAGTCACGTATGCATGACACGCACACACGCATGTCTATGCTAGGTATTCCATCACTTCCGCCGTAGGCATGGCATACGAAGAATTTCTGTTGTCAGCCCCGTCTTAATTATATGCGTCCAAATAACTTCCATTCCCTATAGTTTAGCTTGTTTGCTACTAGTTGCTTCTCCTGTTACAAATTACATTGTTGGATCCTACTAACCGAGTGAAGCGACCTTCTTGTCTGGCATGCCTGATACACCAAGAGCTAATTACAGACGATCGTCAATGTAAGTGAAGCCTTCTTTGCTACGTATGTATACATTACACTGGCATGGGGACATGACACCCAATCACGCACCGGTGTCGCCTCTTTTCTCTCATCTCCATAGTGGTCATAGGCCACTACCGACCTCTTTGGCGACGACTTTTTTGCGAGACGAGACCGGCCAATTTGACCTCTTCGTTCCACCACCCGCAGCCCTTCTTTCTACACCCGCCCACACGACGCAGAAAACAAATTTTTCGTACTTTTCATCAACTCATCTGCCATTCTACTTCAACATTTATCAGGTCCTGCTCTCTAACGCTGTCATATCCTCCCTCATCGCCTGCTGGAGCTCCTGAATTGTGCTCCCCTTATTCAGTTCACTCTCTATACTATTTTTCTTCCTCCTCCCACCCTTTTGTTCTATTTTCACTTCTGCTCCACACAATACTTGCTTCCACCAATTGATAGTCAGACATTCTTCTACCCTCCGTTCTAACCACCAGCTCATCCAATAGGCTTTCCGCCACTCTGTTTGAAATCAGCTCAAAATCCATCAGCACTTTCTCATCCATTGAAACATGGGCCATCCTTACCCTGTGTAATTGTGGATATCTCGCTTCCTGAACAAGCTGTACCTAGCCAACAGCTCCTGCTCCATGCTCAGATCTATCAGGTTCTCTCTACTGTCATTTCTACCGGGAGCGGGATACCTCGCTACCACATTCTCTGCCACTACATCTTCAATTCTCACATTTAGGTCATCCAGTACAACCGCGTTGCATTGTCCTCCAAAACTCTTAATATACCCACCAAGGTCAGTGCAAAACTGCTCCCTCTCCGCTACCAGGTTCGTAAGCACTCGCAAACGTCCATCTTGCTATACATTCCTTAAATCGCTACCAAATCATGCGTGAGGACACCTCCTACACTCGGTAACACTACTAGTAAGCCCATCACTTAATATCGTCGCCTCACCTTCTCGTGCCCAACCTTTCTCTACGCCCGTCTTTCTTTTGCTTACCACACCTAACTCACATTCGCCCAGACCATTTACTTTTATCGCACTCAGCTCCAACACATCAAACTTCTTCCTCACAAACATCGCACAAATCAGACTTTTCTTTGCTTCATTCGGACGACAGCCACGCACATTCAATGACCCTTACAATAGGGTTTGGATTGGTGTGAGCCTCTTCTTCCCTCTTGTCTTGCTGTCATTGGGGAGAGTTTACAGAGGAAGGGATCTCTTGCCCCATGCTCCTCCCTATCAGTCGCCTTTACGTCATGCAAAATGCTACAATAGCAATATCTTACATCCCTCACCACAGAGCTCTCCTACTAGTCGCCTGTTATGACACGTAAGAGGTTATGGCGGCAGGATTCCGATCCCCGACCACAGAGGATGCCACAGTGCATTATAACCCTACATAAACATTTTATACACAGAACAACTGCGCGGATAAAAATAGTGATCGTGCTGTTGAAATATGAAATATATAATCAAGTTATGTAAATACACGATGAAACCCATCAATGAGGAACTGAACACAAGGCAAAATTAACTAAGAGAGGAATAAGATAAGGGCATGCATACACACGAACAACATAAATTATTTTAAACAATTCCCAACGCATCAAAAACGGTGATCGCTGCACGCTCGCTTGGCGTTACCCTGTGAATCTCAACCTCAACTGATAAACGTTGGGTAATGCAATTCCTCCTAAAAAGCGACATTGATATTGTGAGGCTCCAAATGCCTCTCGATATCAGGCCATTTCAACAGGCATAAAAGAAATTATACTACGGCGCTGTCTCATCACGCATACCAAAGATAAACGTATGACATAGTTTGGTGATTTCCCGCTGACGCGAGATTGATGGATGGCCCGTCTGTGATACAGTGAACACCGTGTGCAGCGAGGATGAACAGTTACATAAGACAAGAGTGAAGCAGAGACACGCGATGACGCTGAGGACGACCACAATGGTAAACGAAAATGAAAGTCTTGGCACCGACACAAGGCCTCATAGTAGAAGAAGATTAAGTCTAGAAAATCAAGCTAATGTGACGAACGGTACTCTCAAATGCTACTACGTGTCCACTAGAAGTCGCCGAGACAAAATCGACGAACTAAGTACCCTAGCAATGAATGAATGAATCGACATAATAGCAATCACACAATCGTGTATGAAATTGAGCACCATGCATTATTCAGGCGAATTTACTCTCCCCTGAAGCTCACTATTTCACAAAGATAGACAAGGCCGAAAGGGTAGAGAAGTGCTGTTTCTCGTGAAAAACTCTCTTCAGATATTAGAAGTTACTATTCCAACAGCAGACACGACTTTGTACCAATCCAAGTAGTCGGTAAACATATAAAATGTCAAACCATCCTCGTCTATCGACCCACAAAATGCAAGGTTGCAGATAACATCGACCCTTACAACACCCTCGTCGATGTCGTCACAACACAACACAGTTTTGTGCTTGGAGACTTTAATATCCCCGACATCGCCGGCACGGAACATATAGGCATGCTTGGCCGTGGCTCTGTAACTCACATAGGCCCAGATATACCCTGACAACGTTTGCTACCCAATGTACTAGGTGGATAATCAGAATAAGGAACAGTTACTAATTGTTATATACAAAACAATTTTCTTTTTCAATCTTATCCGATTGTCTTGGCTTACCATTATTTTGATTTGTTTACATGTATGTATAGATTTAAGATGCAAAACTTACAACCATACCGTTTGTGTATGATTTTTTTTTCTTTCATTCGATCTTTCTTTATTGATTGGGAAACTGACGTATGCCCTGCCACCGGCCAACGTTTGATTGATTTTGCAGACGATAAGTTCATGACACAAATGGTGAAGACACCTACAAGAGGCAGCAATATTCTCGATCTCTAATTAAGTGCAAGGGTCTCTCATGTCACAAACGTCGAAGTGGGCGAACCACTCGGAACTAGCGACCATAACTGTAGACGTTTTTTGAAAGAGCTCGAGTTGAAAACGTCAACAAACTGTGAAAAAGTCCCTAACTTTATATTAGTCAACTTTGATGGCTTAAGAGAGTCAATGGCGTCAGTAGATATAACCCTCGAACAAGATGTCAATCAATCGCTAACAATTTCTTGACTGCACTTAAAAATATGGAATCTGAGCATATACTGCGCAATAAACAGGCGAACAGCAGTCAATCAGCCTTATTACTGGAAAGGAGAATTGCAGCGTCTTCAGTCACGAAAGAAAGCAAAACACTCGATAAAACAGAAACATCCACATGACGACATAGCAAAAAATGAATACAACATCAGCAGAAGAGACCTAAAGAGGGTCCAGAAACGTAAGAAGAAGGATTATGAAAATGAAATTGCCGACAATCCCAAAGCTAAACCTAAACAATTTCTTAGTTATGTCTCGGGAAAAAAAACAAGATCTGTAATTGGTCCTCTCGAGAACGAAGTTGGTGAACTAAAAACGAACGACACCAAAATGAGTTTCCTCCTTAAAGAAGACTTTTGTTCTGTTTCTGCGTTAGAGAATCAGGATAATCCTAATCCTGAAGATTTCAAAGCGGAAAAACAATTTGAAGCCCTCAGCACAGTGAACTTTTCTCCCGCCGAAGTTATTAAATATAGTAGATAAACAGAAAGTCTCAAACTCTCATGGTCAGGACCAAGTTAATCCCAGAATTCTAAAAGTGACTGGAAACAAGATCGCCGAACATTTATCAAACATTTCTACCTAATCTCTCACAAATGGCACCTGCTCCTTTAAATGAAAAGAAGTCAATAACCAATGTTACTGCAATTTTTAAGAAAAGGGGACAAAAAAGTGTCCCGGCATTTATCGTCCAATTAGGCTCACCTCAGTCTTTGCCAAATTGATCGAAAGTTTGGTCACGGATAAAGTTACAGAATTTTTAGAATAAAACAAACTGATTGCTTTAGACGCAACCGTTTCTGTCCTACGAACCTGCTAGTATTTTTCAAGAATATAATTGAAATTCATGAAACAAAATCTCTATTCGATATCATTTACCTTGACTTTCAAAAAGCCTTTGATAAAGTCCCCCACAAGCGCCTAGTTAGTATATTGCACAGCATCGGTATTCCAGGCGAGCTCAACAAACGGATTAAATGCTGGCCTACGGAGAGACGGCGGCGGGTTGTACTTAACGGAACTTCTTCCCCCTGGTGTAATGTCACAAGTGGCGTGTCTCAAGGATCCGTGTTTGGTCCAGTTAGCTTTTTAATACTCATTGGCAATCTCAATAGCAACGTACTCTCAAACATTAGCAAGTTTGTAGACGATACTAAGATAGGAGGAAAAGTACAAACTAAACTAGAGTGTCAACAGATTTTACTAGACATGACCAAAATTGTTGATTGGTCAGAAAAGTGACAAGTTAAATGTAATGTAGACAAATTTATGTCTCCATTTTTTTTTTGTGGTCAAATGTATGTCAACATTGAAAACTCATTCCTGTCACCGGAGAGAGATTTAGGTTTAATCATTAATAGCGACTAAAACGGTAACAAGCAATGTAACGCTGCTGCCGAGAAAGACAACAAAACGCTAGGTATGATATCCCGCACTATCTCGAACAAAAACTCACATTTTATGCTCAAGTTATAAAATACATTTGTTAGACCGCATCTCAAGTATCCCGTTCAATTCTGTCTCCATATCTTAGAAAAGTCGTTATTAAATTAGATAAGCTTGAACGCAGAGCTACCAAAATAATCCCTTAGCTGCCGAATAAATCGTATGAAGACAGGCTACTTGAACTCAATCTTTATTCGCTAGAGAAACGTCGAGTCAGAGGCGACATGATTGAGGTTTGGAAGATTATGAAGGGGAAGGAAAAAGTCGACCAATCAAGGCTTTTCACTCTAGATACAACCGGGGTGACTAGGAACAATGGATACAAAATCGTTGGGAAACGTTTCTCACTCGATATCACGCGCAGTTTTTTCACGTGTAGAGTTGTCGAAGAATGGAACAAACTTCCAGCTTAGGTTGTAAACAGCAACACAATCGAAATGTCTATGTTTCGGCTCGATAAGTTCTACATAAATTGCCCATAAATAGCTAAACCGTTTCCTCTCATGATGTTATAAAAAACCGAAATGGCATATGACGTTCTACGTCAGACATTCTACTTCAGAACTAATCCTCTTGCTATCAAAAGGCAACCTAGTTTGGGCCAATAGGTCTTCTGTTGTCTTCTACACTTGTAAACACTTGTAAACAATCAGACCACGTCCGTCTGCTGGGCTTGTCTCCACCGCCCTCTAGGGAGGCGCTTAGCTGGCGACAGTTTGGGCTTTGAGGTTTAGTCTCACCTGAACATCACGCCATAAAGTGTCAACGAGTACACTAATTTACTCATAATACAATGACCACGTAGCAGCCAGTCGATCACACTCAACAAGCGCTGCTGTCACCATCTAGGCTGGACGGGACATTATTCCAGAAGAATATGCCAAATTAAAATTCACGGCATTAGGTCGATTTAATCCTAAGCGAAGCTCACACGTTCATTAACCAATGATAACAACAATATTACGAAAATTTATTCCATAATTGTTTCAGCAATATTAAAACTGTAAAGCTTAGTGTCGCGGAACTCGAGTTAACGATTTGGAGACGGCACTTCATATTAATAACTTCTTTGCATGTGTTGCAGAGGGTCTGGATAGCTATATTCTAATTTTTAACGACTCTCAGCTGAACTATGTTCATGTAAATATATCACAAATTTTAATACTGTTCGGCCTTTTACATTAACTGAATGAAACAAAATTATTGATTGCCGAAACATAACTTCCTATGTTAAAAAATCCTTCCGAGCAGAACTGAATTTAACTTGAAGTGCAATTGCAAAACCACCGCCATAACACATTAGTAATTTTATTCGAAGCAGCTTCTGTTCTTGTTTGTGAAGGGAAAATACATTCCTCCAGTTTTCAAATCCACTGACCCACAAATTACTTGAAATAATTTGGGAATTTCGGCATTTCCACTCGGAGCATGATATTTGGGAGATGTATGGCAAATAGGCTTATGAGTTTTGTAAACGCGCTTGCACCTCAGTTTGCCTCCCTAAAGGAACTTTCCAACGTAGACCCTATGACCAATGTACGGAACATATTTTGTTGCACTGATTATTGACTTCATGAACACGTTTGGCTAAGTCGATTAATCTGTGCTACTTCCCAACTAAATTGTTTTAGAATTACCGGTAGTTCATTGGATCGGATCACTAGGCAGCTGTTAAATTAGCATCAATTTGTTAAAGTAGGTTTTCAATTATTTATTTATTTATGAATCTATTAATATTATCGTCCCGCTGTGCAATTATTATTGCCATTATCTGCTTGTTTATATTATTGATTTCCCAAATATTTGTTCTAAACTTGCTTTACCCTCTTCGCCGACGATCTGACGCTCACAGACAAGTATTGAAACTGAAGCACTGACAACCAAAATAAGTTTGGCACTCATTCAAATAAGGCACTGAACTCTCTCGTCAATGAGGTTGCATCACTAAATGTGGACCAAACGATTGTTATGCTTGTTTCACTTAGTTGGCAAGGTGTTAACTGAGACTTGAATGAGTATTATGATAATGTATTGCTAACTCTTCAGGTTTCTGTAAAGCTTCTGTGTGTATACGAAGACAGAGATATAAAATGCAATGGGCATGTTTCTGATATGTGCAATGAATTCTCTAAAAATATGAAAGTTAAATGTGCAAAAATCAGTTCCTGTGTTCCAGGAAAGGTCGTCATAAATTTATTTATCAGTACCGTCTGTTCCTATTTATTCTATTCTAATATCGTGTGTGGCAGTATTCCTGTTAGTTCTGTCTCTCAGTATTCAATGCATTTGGTAAGACACTAGTAATTAATGCAGTATAAAATTCTTCACAGCCCTAGAAATCAAACTTACTTATCCCACTCTGATCTATAGTTACATGCAACGTTACCAATTTGCTCTTATTAAACAAAAATTTCATTAGGATTTCATCTCATTAATCATAATTGACTCACTAAAAACCGAGACTATTTATACCAGTCTTTCAGCACTTGTCGCACTCTCGGTATCGTCTTTTCCGCCTCGAGGGTGTGGACTACCCTACCTAAGACACAGAGACTAGGGTGGAATTCGCATCACCCCACTCCCCCATTCAACAAACTCAAAACCAACGATGCCTGGGTCGGAGTAAACTGATCTGGCAACAATCTGTGACGTCAGTGTATTCCTGAGTGATCGAGCAGTCCTGATTGGATGGCATTTGGTCCTATTTTCTTCAATATTGACGCTGAACAATACTATTTGGAAAATCAACTTAAAATGGAGAACGATTAATAGGGTTTATCTTATGTCAGTACAGTATTTGATTAGAAAAAGGGAGTGTGCGAGAGAAAAAGGCCTTCTCCTCTCCCCCTCCTTGTTATCAAAATTATGATCTGACACAAAACTAAACTTACAAGTCTAATGATATTTCTGTGCCGTTTTGCTTACATTTTTCAAATTTTATATCATCGACGTCATTATAAAAGATGATACACCCACCGTCTATCCCCTTTTCTCTAACCAAATAATACAACTAACTTATCTCGCCTTCTCTCTAACCGAATGAATTAATTGACAAAGTACCTAAGACTCGAAATGTATTTATCTGCGATTTTACGTTTACCTTACAAATTTTAATATCTTGTTGTCAATATTCAATAACCCACGAGCAATACCACTTGCTCAAAAGAAAACCATGGAAAGACTGACTTCACGAGACAGCCGCGAGATCAGTTTGCTCTTGATCCGGTACTGGGAACCTATACCTTCCTTTCTTAATGGAGTGTAATAATACCCATGGTGCCAAATAGTACTTAAACAATTTATTATTGACTCCTACGTTAGAGCTTGCTTTGTGCTGGTCATTCCTGATAGTCATTTATAGTTCCGTTGATAGTTGTGAGATTATACTGTTGTGTAGGATACTGTCTAAGTTGTGCAGTGGCGAAGGAGAGTTCGAAGGCAGGTAACGTTTTACATCAATCATAAAGGATTGCTTATGACAAAATATTATGATTTGGTGCAAACTGTATTACTAGAATACATTGAGGAGCTTTATCATGACATACTTCTGTAACAGAAATTCATTTCATGTATAATTTCCTTGTTGAAGTATCACAGTTTTTTCGCTGTAGACTACTCATGAACGTTTATTCTTCTCGGTTGTGATCCATGCATATACTGTAAGGGAAGATAATTCTTCTATTTATTCGAATGCATTTCTAAATTTTTCTTGCATCAAAAATAGTATGATCATTAAGCTGCCCTTCTATGGCTCTTATCTTTGAATGCGTTACACAACCAAAAGAAGTTAGATACCAAATTTGTAACTAGCTGTTCTTCAGTCTTTGTTTCTAGTTGATATATCTCTGAATACTTTAGTTAACCCAAGTAAATATTTCTCAAATGTATCACTAACTGTTCTTTGTTCTGTCCATCTAGTGCCGGCTTCGATAAATTGCCGTATTCGCACTTTTCACTTATTCTTCATGCATGATTTGAGGGTGAGAGAGTATGTGTTTCTGGGTGATCATGTGTATGTCTTTTCCATTGTGTTGTATGAGTGATGTGTGTGTGTGTGTTTGTGGGTGATCATGTGTATATTTGTCTTTTCCATTGTGTTGTATGAGTGATGTGTATGTGTGTGTGTTTTTGTGGGTGATCATGTGTGTGTTTGCCTTTTCCATTGTGTTGTATGAGTGATGTGTGTGTGTTTGTGGGTGATCATATGTATGTTTGTCTTTTCCATTGTGTTGTATGAGTGATGTGTATGTGTGTGTGTTTTTGTGTGTGTTCGTGTGTGTGTTTGT
>SDVV010003798.1:9152-20924 GCA_016164225.1 Gammarus roeselii | reverse complement strand
ACTTGCAGTCATCATTCAAAGTGATGGTCGGCAGCTGCAATACACTTCTTAACGATGTCCAGATGCATCACATGTTTTTGGAACTAGTTTAGTTCCAGTCAAAACGACGGTGTATACACAAAACCCAAATTGGGGTGGATGGATGATTATTCATTTTAAAGATCATAAACACTTCATTTTAGTATTTAATCTTTCTTATTTCGTGTGCTCTTTTATTTATTTCTGCCCTTTTTTCATGATGACAAATTTTACATTGCTTATAATTTATTGATGTGGGTTGAGACTAGGTAACCCAGTGAATGGGAGGTACTCGTGGGACTTGCGGGACTCGGAGGACCCGGGGTTTCGGGAACCCGGGGGTCTTGGATGACCAGGAGGATTTGAGGGGATCCACTGGGACTCTTGTATGGCCCTTTGGGACACCCTTGAGACCCTAAGGGACACCCTTGAGACCCTGTGGGACCCTCTTGAGAAACAGTGGGACCCTCTTGAGGCCCCTTTAAATCCTGGAACCTCTGCTCCATCCTCCCTACGCTGTAAAGCCCATACAAAAGGGAATGTATATATGTGGAGTGCTTGAGGAGAGAAATAAGTTATCACAGTCCACAGCATTGCTGACGCAGAGGGGGAAAGCCGCGCCGAGGCTGGTCGAGGTGCGTCGAAATCAGTCGAAACATGTTGAGTCGAGTTGGTCGCGACGAGTCGAAACAGGCCAAAATGATTTGAGACAAGCCGGGATGAGCTGAGACGAGGGAACTCGGGGGACCCGAGGGACCCGAGGGACTTGGGTTATCCTCCGGGTGCCGTCGGGCTCTTTTGAGACCCAAGGGACCTCTGCCCCCCCACCCTATCCCCTTAAACAATAAGTGCGATGATAATAATCTGAACAGTTTTTAGCCCATTGTGTCGTATAAAATGATGCTAGTATACTTTTGCGAGCTCCTGCTTGTGATTTTGTGGACAAGCGTTTTTTTGTCTGTGCTCGCTCACGCGTGTGCGGACCGTATGTAATTTCTGTGGTAAACCTTTGCTGCGTAACTATAAACCTTGTGATGCGTTGCGGTTGAAGTTGATCTGATTCGTGAGGCCGTGGACCTTGTACCAATTACGACAATACTACCTGTGCGCATTGGCGTGCGTACATATTACTCGTTGAGGTTCTGAGAGGGGTGGTGGTGAATATTCGTTTCGTCTGAGTTATTATCTTCCTGAGTAAATAAATTGTAATGTCACCGAACTAGGCCTTGTAGTTGTACACATTGTATTACGCTGCTGTCGGAGCTGACTTGTCCGTGTAGCCGTAAACCTTGTACCAGACTCGACGATGCTGCCTGTACGAACTAGCGTGCGTACACATTATTCCTGAAGTTTTAAATGATTGGAGACATGGGGTTTCATTTCGTCTATCCTGCTCAAATAGATAAAATGTATTGTGATGCGTTGCTGTCGGAGCAGACTCTGTCCGTGTAGCCGTAAACCTCGTACCGGTCTCGACGATGCTACCTGTGCGCACGAGCGTGCGTACATATTACTCTTGAAGTACTAAACGATTGGAGGCGGGGATTCGTTCGGTCTGAGTCTTCATCTTACCTGAAAAATGAAAACTACTGTCACTTAACTGGACCGCGCAGCTGTGAACATCGTGTTGTGTTGCTGTCGAAGCTGATTTTGTCCGTGTAGCCGTAAACCTTGTACCAATTTCGACGATACTATCTGCGCGCACTGGCCCGTGCGTACATATTACTCTTGAAGTTATAAGTGGTTGGACACGGGGATTCGATTAGTTTCGTCTGAGTCTTTATCTTTCCTGAATAAATAGAATGTACATGAACTGAACTAGACCGCGTAGCTGTAAACATTGTGTTGCGTTGCTGTCGGAGCTTACTTTGTCCGTGTAGCCGTAAACCTCGATCCAATCTAAACGATGCTACCTGTACGCACTAGCGCGCATACATTTTACTCATGAAGTTCTAAATGATTGAAAACGGAAGTCCATTTTGTCTAAACATTATTCATGTGCGCACCAGCGTGCGTCTGACACGACTAAAATGTTTAAATTGTTGAACTTTGATAACGTGGTTTTTCTTGCACACAGAGGTGTGCGAGCCTACTGGAATCCATGACCATTGAGCCCTACGGGGGAGCCTATTATGACTCACGTGAGGCTCTGGTGGAAATGAGGCCCAAATCAAATCTGGTGGAAATGAGGCCAAAATCAAATCACACAAACCAATTCTAGAGATGAAAATTAGCTTTAAATTCGACAATCAAGTTCATTTGAAATTCTTCTCTTCTTCCTGGACATTCTAATGAGCTGTGGAAGACATCTATTCATGTTTTTAAAATTTTATTCTGATCGGGTACGCAATACAGGGCCTTTGAACTATGGTTCTCTATGGAATTGGCTTCATTTATTGTTAGATAATAATGTGAGGAATCATCTGCATCTTATTTAATACCCACATTCGCGTAGCTACGTCAAAATGGTTTACCCAAATTCACCTTCACATTCACGGATATCGAAAAATTGACATCCGGTCAA
The DNA here is from genome assembly GCA_016164225.1 of Gammarus roeselii. NCBI lineage: Eukaryota > Metazoa > Arthropoda > Malacostraca > Amphipoda > Gammaridae > Gammarus > Gammarus roeselii. Next base: position 18,382 of record SDVV010003798.1, on the reverse strand, counting down.
TAACTCCTATTGAAGGGTTCTATTTGAAATGTTCCGGTCTCGTTTATAACTACTGATCTAATCAGATGGATTGGGTTCGCTGGACAATCCGGTTAAACGCCTGATTTTTCTCAACTAGAATGTTTCAAGAACTGTATTTACTACAAGGAGTTAGCTATAATTTGCGACTGGGATTTTCTTTTTTGAAGCCAACATCACCGTTTGTCGGCAACCCTCTTAGCCCGAACGTCCTGGTTCAAGCCAGATTCGTACCCGGGAATACCTAAGGGATAGAGGTGGGGGAATGGGACCAGGCTAATATCAAAGAAATCAAAATTTTCGAAAGTGCTTTCTCTTTATGGTGCCCTCATCGTGAAGGCTATCTGGATCTGACACCGCCTCGTCCCCATGGAAACGGGCTTCGCGGGTTCACTGCGTCCGTCGAGGTGTCTCCTTGAAACCATGTCCAGCCGGTGACATTTTCCCGTTTGTCTCTCGAAGGTACAATACCAATAAGCAAAAACGATATCTGCTGTTTTCTGACCTCTTCCTCCTGCGGCCTCTGCAAGATAAAGCAAGCAAGTCTACCTGGAGGTTTCTGGACAAAATACCGAATAATTATATCTGGTTACTCTGCTCTGTTGTCAAGATCTTGCAACTCATGCTTTGTCTGGCGCTGCCGCTGCTGCCGTTGTTTGCTGGGCGGTACGTGGCTAAGGGGTGAGTGTATGCGGGGATAGAAGGGGGCGTGGTTTGAGGTTGTGCATCTGGCATCCACCCTCACCACGAGTTGTCGTGGCTATATAAGTGACAGAGCCGGACCGCCATGGCTTTAGTTTGACCTGATCTGGCAGTGTTGGTGTGATCGCGAGGAGCGAAGTAGTCATCCATTGCCATACGAGTCTATCCTCTTGGACCAGTATTAATAAAGAAGTCATTTGATTGAAACAGAAGGGATTGCTCATTCAACCCTGTTCGAGTAATTATCTAATAGCTCATTTCATTTGTTGAATCTCGTCACATTACCTTGAATTTTAAAGGTGATGCGTGGTGACCTTGAATGGTCATGCGTACCGCTCCTTGCAAGTGAAAGCTGAAAGGGCTCATTAAATAGGTTCATCTTTTATTATGCAAAGAGTATGGTCTTCCTTACGCCTTCAAGCGATATCACAGGTCTATGTTGGACACGCTTTGGGGCAGTCTATTATTTAATGCCGTGACAAAACTGCACGCCGTTATTAAACAATTTTGGAAGACTGAAATGTTATTTGAATCTATATAAAATATAAGCAGCTGTATAATGAATAAAATATTCGATATTTAATATGAGCAGCTGTATAATGAATAAAATTATTCGGTAGGTAACATTAGCAGCTGTATAGCGGATAAAATTTTGTTTTCTTAGCACAATCTGTTGGGAAACGTGAAGATTTTATTTGCGAAAGGTTGTACGCTGTAAAATATTCTGTTGAATGTATTGCTCACCTGCAAGTGTTCATGAGAAGCAAACTGCTATTAAAGTTATTTGCCACGAAACAATTTTTTTAAACATTCATTCACTGATCCACATTGAAACATGCGTACCCCAAATGATAATAAACTTATTATAAAATGAATACTAAAATATTATAAATCAAAGTTTACTGGAGAGATATCTGCTGTGTCTCCACCACACAAGATTCCCCGGCCTCAACGTCTCTTGCATCTTCGCGTCTCATAACCACCACCATGTGCAAAATTTGTGACCACAGAGAGGTACGTTATCGTGTGCTTAAGTCCGTCAGTTGGTCATGATTATATGACCACAGAGAGGTACGTTATCGTGTGCTTCAGTCCGTCCGTTGGTCATCATTATATGACCATAGAGAGGTACGTTATCGTGTGCTTCAGTCCGTCCGTTGGTCATCATTATATGACCACAGAGAGGTACGTTATCGTGTGCTTCAGTCCGTCCGTTGGTCATCATTATATGACCATAGAGAGGTACGTTATTGTGTGCTTCAGTCCGTCCGTTGGTCATGATTATGTGACCACAGAACAGTAACAAAACTGCCGTTCACAGGTGTGCTTGAGTCTCCAGGTCATGATTATGTGACCACAGAACAGTAACTAAACTACCGTGCACAGGTGTGCTTGAGTCTCCAGGTCATGATTATGTGACCACAGAACAGTAACTAAACTACCGTGCACAGGTGTGCTTGAGTCTCCAGGTCATGATTATGTGACCACAGAACAGTAACTAAACTACCGTGCACAGGTGTGCTTGAGTCTCCAGGTCATGATTATGTGACCACAGAACAGTAACTAAACTACCGTGCACAGGTGTGCTTGAGTCTCCAGGTCATGATTATGTTACCACAGAAGAGTAAGTTATCTACTCCGTGTGCATTGTCTGTCGGTCTCGAATCTGGGTCCACCGAGCGATACGTTCTTGCCTGCCTGTCTGCCTGCCTGCCTAATGTAATACGTGCATCGTTTGTCTACATCTGCAATGATTTGTTTTCTTAATCATGATTAACACAACATTTCATCATTTTTATCGAATGTGCTATTTCACGAGCACAGCATTTCATCATTTTAATCGAATGTGCTATTTCACGAGAAATGTCTTCCAAATTGAGTTTTTTGGTCCATTTCCTTCTTGTAAATCTGTGGGTTGGATGGAGTTTCAACGCGTCTCTTCAGAGTTTAAATTATTGAGCCGTCTTCTTGGTCAGAGAAGGAATTTAAATTGGCAACAAACGCGTTTTTTTGCACCTGTGAATTTGAAAAGATGTCAAATAGTATAAAGTTTGCGCAAGTGTGAATGTCTGAAGTCTTGGTTACACCGAATCTGTTAGACTTCCACTCGTGCCCTGTCATTCCGTTGCTATTCTTTTATTTGTTGCCTGCACTGGTGAGACCCGCTATGTGTATAAGCTACACAGTTGTGGGAGGGGTGAGGGGAGTCTTGTTGTAACTGTAGTGTCAATACATTAATTTGTTTCGCGTTCAACGCTAGCAATTTCGACAGATTTTGCAACAAATGACTATACTCATCATGCAGAAGTTTTGTGTGCATTCGACTTGCCTTGACGATAAGGATGCTTTTTCAATGACTTGCACATTGCTCGCAAGTTATTGGAATTGAACCAAATATGGCACGCGGTGTAGAGGATGGGTTTTAGCACGGTTATTCGTACGGACACTGGAAAGTACAACATTTTCTGCAGTTTTTGCTTTATTTATTCACGAATTATTTGGCTTTGCTACCTAGGTACGTACTTATCATAGTCAATGTAGCTAATGCACTTGAAAAGGCGATCGTATTTTCAGAAAAAAATATTCGTCTCCAATTGCAGACTGCGCACCGCCACCGTGGGTGGGTATTATCAAAGTTTCTTTATCTGGCGACATGTGACCTTCTTGTTCCTGCACCGTCATCCCACGGGTAGTGTTCAAATAATATTCAACAAGAAGGATTCACAGAGAGCATTGTTTACTAACAAGCGAAATTATGTAAAAAAAATAAGAGTCCGCTATACTCCATTGGTTTTTGTTGCTCAAACTGAGCCCCGACGTCTGCGTGTTAGTAGTGTTTTAGCAGGTGCAGGCCCTTATATTAGGCCTGCATCCATGCAGAAGCTGATGCTGTGTCGCGGGCGTTCCCTCCTGATTGAGATTGGGCGATGATTGGGATTGATATGATGTGCTCGACCTTATCGGGTGAACCCCAGCATCACAAACTGAGATCGGAAGGGACTTTCTCCAGTCTTTGTAGGTAGCTATGACTGTAGGGCCGTGTGCTGCCCGCACCTCAGCTGTGGCTGGTAGACCTTGTCACTCCTGGGCAACTCCAACTCCACCACGTCCACTTCAGACGTGTGACTCAGTAAGACCGTGTTGACGGAGTTCATCCAAGGCAAGAGCTGTGAAAAGTGTGTGTGTTTATTAATCTGTTTGTGCATAAATATGTTATAGATCTGTAGGATGAGGAATGGTTGCGTAAAGAGAGTCGAAGTGTGTTGCCGGTGTGCTATGTAGGTGTCGGTTGATTCACCGTGTGTTCAAGAGGTTGTTGCAGGCATGAGCCGGGTCTACTATCCTGTTGAGGAATTGAGTCCCTCTCATATCAAGATGGTGTTTGAAAGGGGGTTCCTTGGTTTCTTCATGCAAGTGCGGAATGGGTGTGGTCTTTGTACAGCCAGTTGCAATGCGCAAAACTGTGCCCTGTATTCTTTGTTGGGAATTGATGTGTGTGGGTGCAAGATCGGAAAACCAGGAGGTGTCCGTGTAGGAGATGATGGGCCTAATCAATTATTTGTATAGTGTTGTAATTGATTCCTGGAGTATCCGTAAGTGGTTGTGGTAAGTGACCGGGACACGTTCAGTCCAGGTCTGGTTTTAGTGCCGATGTTTGTGTTAGGTTTGAATGTCATTCCCGTGTCATAAGTGACTCCGGGGATAGTTTTAGTGGGACTGTAGAGTATGGGAGTGTTGTTGAGCGTGATGTGAGGACGTATGCGGTGTTAATAATGTGGAGGATGGCCTGCTTCCGGACGGCCTCATTCTGTTGTCCAGCTGTCAGACTTCAAGAGAGTTTAGGTTGTTGTGTTGTGTGATTATTGTGAGGTCGCCCGCGTATGAGCTGATGTAGGTGTTGGGCGCTGTTGGAATGAGCAGGTCTTGCACGAAAGCGTTGTAAAGGGAGGAGGAAAGGGCAGAGTCCTGTGGCACACCATTAGGGAAGTGACGGGATCGAGATGGCTTGTTATTGTAGATGTGAGTGCATGTCTGCCAGAGAGGAAATTAACAAGAGCTATTTCTTTTAGTTTGGATGAATGTGTGTCGAGTAATTTGTTTATGAGGACGTATCTTGGAACTGTGTGTAAGGCCTTACTAACATCAATGGCGCATACAAAGGAGCGTTTGGCTGGCTTCTTTCCCGTTCAGGCCTTCGGTGATGGTCTGGGTGAGGTTAGTGAAGAGTGAGGTTGTGGAATGTTGAGTCCTAAGCAGTGTTGCGTAGGGGAGTGGGATATGGACGTCAATTTAGTTTGAAACCAGTGTACTAGATTTTTGAAGGGTTCGGGTAGATAGAAATGGGTCTCCATGAGGCTAGACCTGTGGGAGCTATGTTGGGTTCCAAGATAGGTGTTGTATTATCTAGAACGTAAACGTAAAAATGTCTGTTAGTCACCAGGCCGTGTGAACCTAGGTGTTTATGGTGAATATCTTGAACATCTAGTTGCGGAGGAGTTGTTGGTCTGGCAAATAGCGGCTATGATCATACCTGGTGTAAAAGGAGAATCAATGCTTGGGCCGATCTGTTATTTTTGTAACTCCTTGACTATTCGCCTGTTGTCTGCATGGTGTGGTAGGTGGCAAGTGTTAGCTCAATGTTTGTTGAGTATATCCGCGTGTTGTTGGTCCGACGGAATGGTGTGGGTGTTGGATTACCTCGTGTGTGTCTTTGTGCTCTGTGTTTGGTGTTTGCAAGCACGTCCTGCGATTGGTTCCTCTTTAGCTAAAAGATATCTGCATCTATTTCAGCGGTAAGGGTTGGAATTTGAGTGATTCGGTTGTTGGTGGAGGAGGGTAATTTACGGAGATAATTTTGCTGCTAAATTTTGCGCCTAATGTTGGCCGAGCAGTCGGGAGAGAAGCCAAGAGCGACCCCGGCGGGTTTATGTTGTCTGTCTGCGTGGTTAAGTATTGTGGTGGAGTGTTACGTGGCTGTCTCAATGGATGTGTATTGGGTAATGTCAAAGTCTTGTATGGCGGTTTCTATTAATGTCGTGTATCCGCCTCAACCTGCTCGCTTGTAGTTACGAAAAGTATGAGAGGGCTTATTGTGGATTAGGGATCGTAGCTGATAACGGACGACTATTGGGAGGCGGCCAGAGTCTTGGTGGACCGCCCATTGGCAATTTAGAGCGAGATTGGGAGACCAGAATCAGTCTTCTGAGGAGGTCTGTCGAGTGTTGCGGCTGAAGTATAGGCCAGTAGATGCGTCTGTTTGGTAGGATTAGTGTATCTAGTTGGTTAATGAGAACACTGCCTCTCCGGTCACCGCTCTGCGAGGTGAGTCAAGAGAGGTCGTGTCTTTGATGACACCTTGGACGAAGGTGTAGGCGGTTGTGTTGAGATAGTCTAGCTGGGGTGAATAATGCGGTAGACATGAGCTGGACAGATGGATGGATATGTTGAAGAAATTGTATTGTTTCTTGTGAATTTTTATATGTAGTGGTTGCAGATCCAAAGTACTGTCGCGGGGAAGTCGTTCGAGAGTAAAAGTGTTATATTTATGCATTGCATGAAGATTTTTATGTACGGGTATTATGAGTCCACCATCGCAGTCTTTGTTAGGACGGTCGTGGCGGAGTGCTGTTTATCCAGGAAACTTTGGTGTTGGTTTTTTATTTGAATTTTGTTCCCTGTAGTAGGGCGATGTGCAAGTGATATTTGCGTAGGAAATATTTTAGTTCATTTCTGTCAGTGTTTTTAATAATTTCCGTGATATATTAAGTGTTCGGCATTGACTTGGGTTGTTGTGGTGACCCAGGAAGTGGCATGGGGCAGGAGCGTGAGGGGAACTGGAGGTGGTGTGGTTGTAGAACGTGGAGGGATGTCGGGTGTTGGTGCGGGGGGGGGGGGGGGGGGGGGGGGGGGGGGGTGCGTGTTATTGTTCATATATGCATTAATGTTATGGGTTGGGGGCAGTTAATGCATTACCACCCACGTGGTATGTTTCTATTGTTATGGACACCAGAGCATTGTTTTCTGTAGTGTGGCCATGTTCCACATCTGCACTGGATCGCGCCAAAGCAGATGTGTTGCATGGACACACCACACAAAATGAAGCTCTGGAGGAGTGATCTATTGGTCGTGATATTTAGTGCATAGTCTTTTTAGGGTGTTTGATGAGTACACTTCATTGATACATCATGAATAATGAATCTGTTCATCTCTTGATGATGACTGCAAGTGCTTTGGTCGGGCGTTTGTTTCTTCTAATGTGCGTTTCCTATGACATTTATAAATGCTATTTCGTTCTTGTTTCAGATTCGATGCTCTGGTCTTCGAACCACTCAAATTTCATCCCCTCTCTTCGCGGGCCAATCTAAAAGCTCTGAGACCTCCGTCCATGTCCCGATCAGGAACACCCCAAAAGCAGCCTCGTCCGTCCTCCAAGATCCACCTAACCCACCCCGTGCCCATTCTTCTAGCGCCTCACTTCACACTTTCACTCGATCTCCCACTCGGCCCCACACTCCCGCTTCGCCTCCTACCATTGTTGCTTCTGCGTCAGCCGACCCTCGAGTGAAGACGGTAGATCAGGTTGCAGAGAACAAGTCGAAGACGGTGCGCAAGGCAGTGTTTCCTGACAAATATGCTAGTGCTTCTGGTTTAACGGCTCGTTCAAATTCGTTAACTGCTGCTAAAGTTGCAACGTCTACCAAATCTGCGACTTCTCTCAAATTTGACAGCTCTCCTGAATTTGTGAGTAGGCCCCAATCCGTGAATGGTCCCAAGTCAGTGAATGGTCCCCAACCTAAACCTTTCAAACCAAGGTTTGCAACAAAACCATTACTTGCCAACAAACCAACGTATTGCCCCACTTCATTTCTCCCAAAATCATCACCTACTTCATCATTTCCTCCCCCCTCACCACGCCACGAATCACCTTACCCTCCCCATCGCTTTTCGCCGAAGCCTCTTCGTTCAGCCCCAGTCCGCAACCCTCTTTTAGAGCTCGTCCGCTCCCTTAACACCCCTGCCTTACGAGCTCGCCTGCGCTCCACAGCGACTGTGACCTTCATCGACTCACTAGGACTGACCGCCGCTGCGACAGTCACTGAAGCACTCGTTGTCGACATCTCCGCAGTGTCCGCGAACCCCTCAACTGACACCGTCCACTGGCCGTCAACCTCGACGCCAGCTGCACCGCGTCGCCACTTCCCTTACCAGAGTTCGCTGGGCGACGGCGCTCTGCATGCGACCGTGGCGGGGACAGGATCGCACCCTCTTGGGGTACGTGAAACAAATATAATTAAAGTAAATTACGGCACGTATGTGGGTATTGTATCATCTTGAGAATTGAGGACAGGGTTCAGCACCAATTTTTTTTTGGTTTGTTCATGCTACTTTTAGCGAGTCGTACTGTGCTCGCTGTTTTTTTGGAGACCGTAGTGTCCGGAAAAGGGCGTGGGGTTGGGGGTAGTACATGAGTGGAACGGTTCCGGGTCAATCCATAGGACGATCGTGGGGCGATTGCAGTATAGAAGGACGAAGAAAGCTTGTTTATAGTTATGCTTGATGGTATTGGACCATCTATTTTGGGAGGGGGTAGAGCACCGCATGGGCGACTCTGGGCGCTGTAACAGTCTTACAGTAAGTGCAGCGTTAGAGTGTAAAACCAATGTGTTCGGTTATAACGAAATTGTCTGTGCGTGACTAGTATTGTTTTTGTCGGGCACTGATTGTTGAAGTTTTTAGAAAATGGTTGCTCTTCTGGTACATTAAGAATGAAGCTGGCGGATTGTGGAGAGGGTTCCAACCTTCTCATCCTAGATAGCTGAAACCCTCTTCACAATTTGCCAAGCTACATTCTTACTGTACCCTAATAGCCGCCATTCAATACCAAACTACAACATTGCACTTGCCTTACTCGCTGTCGCCGTACCCACCGTATAGCTGTTACAGCGCCGGAGTCTACCATGCGGTACCATCTACTATCTGCCCTAGATGATTGCTGCACCTAAAGCCGTTACAGCGCCGGAGTCGACCATGCGGTACCATCTACTATCTGCCCTAGATGATTGCGGCACCTAAAGCTGTTACAGCGCCGGAGTCGACCATGCGGTACCATCTACTATCTGCCGTAGATGATCGCTGCACCTAAAGCCGTCACAGCGACGGAGTCGACCATGCGGTACCAATTTCTATTTGTCCTAGATGATCGCTGCACCTAAAGCCGTTACAGCGCCGGAGTCGACCATGCGGTACCATCTACTATCTGCCCTAGATGATTGCGGCACCTAAAGCTGTTACAGCGCCGGAGTCGACCATGCGGTACCATCTACTATCTGCCGTAGATGATCGCTGCACCTAAAGCCGTCACAGCGACGGAGTCGACCATGCGGTACCAATTTCTATTTGTCCTAGATGATCGCTGCACCTAAAGCCGTTACAGCGCCGGAGTCGACCATGCGGTACCATCTACTATCTGCCCTAGATGATTGCGGCACCTAAAGCTGTTACAGCGCCGG
>SDVV010003797.1:0-20925 GCA_016164225.1 Gammarus roeselii | reverse complement strand
GTACACGCGAATCCACTCTGTTCTCCAACTTTTTCACCATCCCTGTTCTGATTCGAACCACGTCGTTGGTGATCCGGTCTCTCAGCGTTACTCCAGCCATGCTCCTCAAACACTTCATCTCGAAAACATTCAACCTTCTTCTCTCCTCTGCTCTCACCCCCCAAGCTTCAGCTCCGTAGAGTACAGTTGGGACAACAACACCCTCATAGAGCCCTCTCTTTGCTTCCATCCCCAACGTCCTACAGCTCATTACACTCTTCAGTGCACCCAACACTTTACATCCCTCCTTCACTCGCGCCTTCACTTCAGGTTTGGGTATCGGGATAATTACAGATTCTCGCCATTGGTCGGAAAAAAGCTTTGAATACATCACATGGAACACATTGAGCAGGTGATCAAGAGCGCCATCAGGAAGATGTTTGATCATATTGATGTGAGCTCGGTCCGGCCAGGGTGAGGTTTCACGAGTATGGTCGATAGCATACTGTAGTTTGTGAAGGGAGAAAAGCTTGTTGGTATTCGTCGTTTGTGGAAGTAAAGTTATTAAGTTCACTTTTTCTTGCGTTTTTTTTCAAGTTGGAAAGCAGCCGTGTAATTTGTTGCTTGCAATAACTGGCTGAAAGTCTGTGCTAGTTTGTCTGCGATTTCCGCAAAGGAAGAGTAGATAGTGTCTCCGTCCGAAAGAATTTGGATAGGTCGCTCGGGGCACCCATGGATTCGTCTGATTTTTCCTCACACTTGGGAAAGGGGAGTGTTTCGGTTGATTGTATTGACTAATAGAATTCAGCTCTCTCATCTTCTCCGCTCTAAGTTTGCGGCACGGCAGTTTCCCTCTTTCACGCCTCGTGGTTCCTGCGGGAACGTGCGCGACGGAAAATTAAGTATTGCTTTGCATTCGTACACTTCGATCACACAGGCTTTCCTCTCCTTCAATGGCTGCGTTGTTAGGTCTGATAGGTCTGATTATTTTCCAAGGCTTGGGTGATAAAATTTAGATTCGACGAATTGCAGGTGGTTTTCGCAGCCCATTTGAATTAAAAAATCGATCAGCATGAACATTGTCAACATCTCTTGTATCATTCACTATGCCTAGTACTCGGGTATCATCAACACAGCAGGAGACCAATGATTGTGGCCAGTTTTTGCTCAGAACATCAGCTATTACTGAGAAAGGCAGAGGGCCTAGCACAATGCCTTGTGCGAATCCACTGATGCGTTTCACTGGTGCAGAGGCTTTCCAATTTACTACCACACTTTGTCATCTGCCTTGAAGAAAATTTTTCACCCAATCATAATAAAGTTATTTTGACATATTGGTTGGCATCGTGATTCAAATCCCCCAGAAAGGGGTTTGCCAAAAAAGGTCCGGCCCCTTCAGGTCAAGGGTGAAGTCCGAGATAGGTGTTCGCAGCAGGTCCCGCAGCTGTCCCCAATTAACCTTCGCTGCGTCATGGTAACCTAGCCCTCCCCACTTACGACCATCCCGTTTCTCAACGAGGTGCCAAGGGTGGGAAAACACATCAGGGCGGCGTCAAAACTCATCCACTCAGTCCTATCCATTGCACGCTCTCTCGCTACCTCCACACTCATGTCTCTCATTCCTAACGCCGGCTTCACGCCATTCATCCAATCAAACTACGGTCACCTCTAGGCCTACGTCCCCTCATTTCAGCTTTTATCATCCGTTTCACCTATCTCCCATCATACATCCTCACCATCTCAGAACATGTGAATCTACTCTGTTTTGTAACTTTCTCACCAGACGGCTGTGCCAGAATTTTGAGGAGGACAAAAAAATGTTTCGGGAAGAAGTTAAGAGGGTAAGAAAGGGAGAAAGCGGAAAGGAGGAGGCGGTGACAGATGAAAAGGGCCAGTTGTTGACTGAAAATGGTGTCGTACGGAAAAGGTGGGCCGAGTATTTTGATGAGTTGTTGAATGTTGAGGATGACAGAGAGGCTGACATTGTTGCTGTGGGTGGTGGTGCACGGATACCGGTTTTAGGAGAGACTTGTTGCGGACATTACTAGGGAAGAGGTGCAAGGATGCGGTAGATGTGATGAATGCAGGGAAAGCCCCGGTTTGAATGGTGTTGCGACCAAGTGACAGTGAAAGTGGGTCTGAGACATGGCTGCGTTATGTCTCCCTGGCTGTTCAATCTCTACATGGATGGAGTGGTCAGGGAGGTGAATGAGAGTGTATTGGGTTGTGGCTTGCAGCTGTTGGAAACTTATGTGCGGAGTTGGCAGTTGAGCCAGAGACTGTTTGCTGATGATACGGCACTAGTGGCAGACTCAGAGGAGAAACTGTGTACGCTAGTAGTTTGGTTGAGTGTGTGAGAGGAGGGAGCTTTGAGTGAACGTGGGCAAAAGTAAAATGGTTTCTCCCTAAATGGAGAGTTATTGGAGGAAGTTCAGTGTTTTGTAACGAGAGAGCGTCCAATGGATAGGCGTGAGTGGAGAATGGTTGTGAATGGATGCTACCCTGATGTGCTTCCCGCCTTAGGCGCTTTGGTGAGAAGCGAGATGGTCGTGGATAGAAGGCCCGGTTACTGTGACGTATCCAGGATGAACAATTTAACAAAGTTGGGCACTGCTGCGGACACACACCTTGGACCTCAATCCTGTCCGGATGTGTGTTGCGAGGTCCTGGGCGGACAACGGTTGAGTTTCTTTGCGTGTGATTGCATGAGAGGAGTATGAGATTCGGCCTTTTGATTGAACCTGGGTCTGTGCCATCAAGACACTATAATTTTACCAATCTAACACTTAAAATTAATCAGGTGCATCCATTTTGGAGTACAGTGTTTTTCTTAACTAGGCAGGTGACTGGTATATTGAAGCCTTCTATAGCTGCCTGTGATATTAGCTACCTGTAGTTTGGTCTGTTGTGTAGTGTCCGCGGAAGTGAAGTCCAGGATGGTTAGCAGGAGGGGCTCCAGTTTGGCCACAGGCAGGCGGTACTGAGGGAGGGGAAGGGTGAAGCACGGTCACTAGGCAAAATGGATTTCGTTATTGCAGTTCACCGCAGTAAATTTCTGTAAATTCAGCTAAACAGTAAATTTCACATGATTAAATTGTAGATATGGAGTCAACTTTGCTATAAAATTACAGCGCCTGAAGGCCATATAGCAATGAGTAATCTCGAATTGTTCCGTTCGGAAGCCTCAGACGTAGCAGTAGGCAGTAAGACGAAACTACCATGTGTCCCAAATAGTCTAAGGAACGATAACTAGAAAGATCAAAAGCGGATATCAACACACGAGGTCTGCAAAAAAAAAGAGAACAACAAGAATCCTGATTCATTTAGCTAAATGCCTTCATATTATTCCCCCTTTTCCTAAATTTCAATAATAAAAACTTTTTCAAATATTTCATTGTTCTTTTATAGTTGCAGTTGACAAACTTTACTAATATTAGCAAATACTCTAGCATTAAAGTGGCCAATAAAAACAAAAACTGGAGAGGGTTCAAAGTATCGACTTAATTTGTACAACAAATATACTTTAGTAATCCGCTCAACCACGTCTTTCCTTTTATTATTTAAATAACAGAAACAAATGTAAGGAACACAAAAAACATGATTCCGAAACCAATAGACCAATACAAATAACCAAATAAACATATTTACTTGAGAAGTTGAGGCCTGACACATTTGGCCTGGAAGTTGAGAAAAAGATCAGGTATAATATCAAGTCGAGCTACAACAAAATGAAAATATAATCTAGTGCTGTGTGTCAACGCACCAAGCATAAACAATAATTGACCATCTTTGTAACTATTAGCTATACATTTATCAATAAGATTGTACCAAAAACATACTTCGTCTCGTCTTAGTGACTAGTACAAAAAAAGCGGGTTAAAGTTCGAACCATGATTTAAATGTACATCATTTGGTTTGAAGTTTAACCCATTAGTTTAAAGCAGCTAACGACCCAACCCTAACATTAATTGCATTTTATATAGCTGAATATGAGGCATATACATATTAGTCCATAAATTAATGAAGATTATAACTACTTAAGAACAATTTCAAATTCTATTCAAACTTGATTTTTAAAAGCGATTTTCTGGTATAAAAATAAATTGATTTACATGCGTGATTTAACCATTGACATCCCTGGTAAAAAATGACAATAGGAGGGAGGTAACTATTGTTCCGCCCACTGGCGCCGGTGTTTGCCGGGAATGAAAATCATCTGCTACATTACAGGCAAGTCTAGCAGCTAGCCAATTGGTCACAGCTGTAAAATCAATTGGTAGCATCTTCATCACCATTAATAGAAATAACAAAATAAGATAGTGGATGCGTCTTGGCTGATCAAACATTATAATTGTTGGCGTCTTTACTGCGCAGAGAACTTCATGTTCTACATGAAAATGCAATTAGTAAAAACAATGGTACTGGCCAATTAACCAATGTCATCATCTGCTGGAGTAAAATAAATTAAAATTACTGAACTGAAAAAAATTATAGCTGCCTAATTTTAAAAGGGGATAAGCATGCAGGCCATCAAGAAAAATAAAGTGACTTTGGGCAGTTTTAGGGTGCCTGATGCTGACAGTTTTAGACAGTATTAGTGACCACATTCGGTGGTAATATCGTCTGTCAGTAATCTGATATCTTGTATTAAATCTAACCTTTTTTGGAGAGCTCCTGATGTCAAAGCTATGCATGGAGGCCCGAAACAGGTCAGCGTCGGCATGGACTACTCTTCCAAACAACATTTTTCTCACCGTCATTTCCTGAGAGTCAGTGTCCTCAAGGGCGGCAAGAGCAGCAAGAAGGCAATGCAAAGCCGCAGCTCTTGCTGTTTCATCGCGGGAGATGGTCGCTTTGTAGGTCAGCAGTGCCGAAACTGCTGCATCCAACTTAACGGTGTCATTCTCAACAGTTGTGCGCAAGGCGCTCTGAAGTACCTGTAGCCCAGTGTACACAGCGCTGTAGCATGGATCATTGCAGAAACTTTTCAGTGTCTTCAGAGAGTATTTAAGTAAGCTGGCATGCTGATGGATGCTGCAGTGTGTGAGTAGTCCCATGATCGATATCACCTCTGAAGAATCTAGTTTCTTAGTCAAATTGACATGGGTAAAGATTGACGAGAGAATTTGGTGGTAAAAAGAGACCGTTTCATTATGAGCAGCATGTTGTTGTTTGCTGACTTCCTCATCGATGCAGACTATTTCTGGCGTGTCGGCCTGAGTCCTCCTCTCTCCGCCCTTTGTTCTGAAGTTTGCCGCCGCCATATCTGTTAGGGATGCCACCTTGTTGACGGCGTCAGGAGCAGTAACCAGAAGAAAAGTGAGGGCGAAACGCTGCAGTTTGAGGGCCACGCGGGGCTCTTGGCAACGTAGGGACGTGTTCCATGTCACCTGATACAGCGACTTGAGAAATGAGTGTGTGTCGGATTGCTGGTAACACTTGTCCACCACGGTGATGACACGCGGCAACACGGCCAGCAGTGTTGGACAGTCGTCCTGGAAGAAAACCGGGTTAGTGAAGAACGAGCTCCAACATTCAGTAAGCATAGAAGTAGCTGATTCAAAGAAATGTACATGGTCAATTTTGCCACATGATGAAAAGAACCTATACCACGTCCGTCACAGCGGACTGATGTCCCCTAGCATCGCTTCCCCAATCCAGCAACCGGAGGCCGGGGGTTGCAGACGAACACAGGGTGGTTAAAAAATATTTTTTTCAATGACATACTTGCAAGTTATAATCCCTATAGAACTGTAAGCAATGCACTTACTTGAAAATGTTTCCAAATTTCTTCAGTTTCAGTATGCATAATTTTATTTATTTATTTCATTTGAGAACTTGACAAAAACAATCAAATTATATATTGCATGGCATGATAACTTTATAACGGTTGGAAAGAGAACAATTATTTTTTATGTTTTTCTTCCTTCTTAAAATTCAATTCTAAAACTTTCATTAAAATGCTGAAAAAATGTATGTTTAGCTACTGCAGTACTCCACAAAAGGTTGTAAATGGTTTCCATGCTAAGATATCTTCATAGCTACTTGAGGAGATAGGAATAACAGAAATGCACAATCAGAGGGCAAAAAACTCTTGATTGAATTGCAGTAATATACAAAAGCTTCCAAATGATGCATGTAATTTCATGGTAACTTTAAAACTGTATGAAGAGAGACAATTCTAAAACATTAAAAAATCTTCCTTGTAACGTAGTACTCAACAATACCTTTCCAGCAATGCATAATAGCCTAAAATCTACAGGGGGAAACTTGCTGAAAACATTACTTCTGGAAAATCTGATTTTAAAAAGTTCAAATTTTGAGGAGAAAATGGTTGTATTGTAGTACTCAATAAAAACATTCCTATTATGTAGCTATTGCATGTTAGAAAAACTCAACAACTGTAGGAGGAATCGCGCCTTCAGTACAAGCCTTACAGTGGACGGATTAACAGATACATTTTTCGAAATCAAGGTCCAAACCCCTTTCGAATGGCATACGGTACTCATCGTTCTGCCGCGTATCACTGTTAAAATAATCTACGGAGTATAATAATGCCCTCACTGAAGCTATGCGACAACATGACTCACTCGGGCAGTCACGCTTGAAAACCGTCAAGCAAGAAGCAATCTGTACACAGATCCCATAACACATAACTACTCAAGTTACCATGAAATGTACTCGGAAAATAATAATGGAATATGAATCCCAAGTGTGATGGCGACCAGGCCCACAGAAAACAAGTGCCGCCGTGACAACAACATTATTTGGGGGAAAGTGTCACCATTGTTTATTGGCAGAGCATTCGAGGAAAAAGTGTTACCTCTGCGCTTGATCACATCATGCACTGATGCCGGCCAGTTATGTAGTAGCTTTCAACACAAGAGTAACTAGAGAAACAATTTATTCTCAAAACCATAGCCACTGGCAAAAATACCGGAACAATTTTTACGTCAAACACGCATTAGTTCCCAAAGCTGTGGATTGAAAACGACCCATTCTGGAGCTTAGGTATCGCAAGCTTTTCATTGGATTTACCGAATGTTGCTTGGATTCACCGTGTGTTGCTTGGATTTACCGATGTTGCTTGGATTTACCTAGTGTTGCTTGGATTTACCTAATGTTGCTTGGATTCACCGTGTGTTGCTTGGATTTACCGATGTTGCTTGGATTTACCTAATGTTGCTTGGATTTACCGAATGTTGCTTGGATTTGCCGTCTTAAAACAATGGCACACGTGATTGTCGCTTTGTTTCTTTTTTATATTGAAGAAATTTGTAATATGAAATCGGTAAGGAATTTGGTAATTAGATTAGAATAAAGAAGCTTTCTAGCGCGCTGGAGTCAACGTCCTTCTGGCGCCGAACGTCAAACCAGCAACTAGTTCTGCATCAAGCTTGCTAAAGACAAGTTCTGGATTAGAATATTAGAGTTATTGGGTTTAGTACTGCGTTAAGTCAACGCCCTTTACGATGCAGATGTCAAAGATGAAGACAAATGCCACAGGAGATACGGTATTTCCAAAGAAGTTGAGGCCAGATGATTTCTTTACTCCTCGGGTGGCAGCACTAACACGAGTCTGAACGCGCAAGCAAAATCACAAGCCCTTCGCTGAGCAGAGTATCCAGCAGTGGTACTCCATCACACATTATAAGGCTGAACACTCCTTAGTATTTTAAAGCATCACTTTCACATAAGAAGCATATGACGCGAGTCCACTGACCGATTCAGGATAAACGACAATGTGTACATCATCATGAATCTTACATAATCTAAATATAAATGCTAGAACAAGGACGGTTGCATATAACAATATAAATAGGTCATCTTAAAAATGAAAAAATCAGGTAAAGAAATAGGACGTTTCGGTTAAACAGCCATCTTCAGCTTAACAATCACGATATTCTTAAAAGAAATCCAACAGAAATTGGGATGACAATCGATGGAAGAAAGGCTAAGAAGTATTATTACCTATACTTGGAATTCAAAAGAAAGTGTGGACTCTACTTTACACAAACAAGGGGACAGGGAATATGGGTCAGGTTTAGACTAGGTACGAGTTTATAAATATAAAGGGATTCAATAATGCACATTTTTTTCATTTGAGGTTGAGAGAAGAACAATTGAAAAGAATCCAAAGGAACTCGTGTGTTGCACTGCTCAGCGTGCTGTGTTTATACGAATAAGGAGGGTGAGCAAGCCAAGTTCCTGTACGACTGTTACAAGCGGCATGCCCGAACACTGGTACGCAAAGTACCTGCGGTTATGCGGACGTAGGTACTGAGATGAATGGCAGGCACACGGAAACTGATCTTTATAGTGGATAAAATAGATGGTCTTAAAGCTAGTGACAAGGATGATATTGAACGGGGCACCTTTAAAGTATTAAGAGAAGTTGTTCAGTTTTTAGGAAATAGAGATTCAGCTAACAAAGCCTTAGAAAATTCGTCAAAAATGGACCAAGTTCACAGTAATTTTCGACGAAAAACATCGGTAAAAGAAGGAACAGAAACAGCTTCTTCGTTATACTGTGCGTTGTAAAACCGATAAATACAAGATTATTGACATTTTTCAAATGCCACTCTCAAATAAGTGAAAAATATACAGAAAGTAAGTAAGAATAATTGTTAACAAATGTTCAAAGGAACTAAAAGAACTCGCATAAAGCACTGCACATAAAGACAACTGAACTAACCTGTTTGGCAGCTACTTGCACGATGTAGTAGAGAGATTTGACATAAAGGATGAGGTCAAACTCATTGGAGGCGAGGACAGTATCACAAGCTTTGGAGACTATTGAGAGCAGTTCGCTGCCCACTTTGCTGCTGTCGAAGGCGCGCCGAGAGGAGTAGCGAAGCACCTGCTGCCAATCGCTGATGCTGCATGTCGCCTGCAACATACAAACTCATACAATGTATCAGAAGCGCGTCGAGAGGAGTAGTGCAACCAATGCTAATCACACCAGTGGAATTTATATCATATTAGCGAATGAGAAAAGTTCATGAAACGAGTCAGTGTATAATCGTGAACAAATCTACAATCAACCACCAAATGTACAGGGAGAAGAAATTAATATCAAGGATGAAACATGTACGCTCATTAAATGGGAAATGACATGAAACAATGTTCTACCCACCAAACTTAGGAATTATTATTTCTGCCACTGCCGAGCACATATCCCATATACTCACTAACAAAAAACCCTTTGCCGCCATTTGATGAGGAGTAATGATGCCATGATGTAAGATTGATTGCAAATCAGCTGCGCATGAAATCAAAATGCAATTGCTGAGAAATACTCTTCACTATGTTTGATGAGTGGAAATGTTTAGTTTACATCACACGGCGATTTCATTTGTGGCACCATCGGGGATCATTACAGCTACAGACACTAGGCCGAAATCCCCCAGCAAGGGGGGAGGCCGACGGCAGGGCGCACCTCACACTCTCATTCACTCACACTCGCACACCTTAGCCCTTTTACGCAACAGGGTCCGGCCGGGAACCCTGTAACACACATTACGGGTCATTAGTACGGTTCAAGGTCACTGTCGGCAGCAGGGCCCGACAGTGTGACTGGTTTACCCTGCCGCGTCGTGATGACCGGCCTTCCCCGCCCACGACCATCCCGTCTCTCAACGATATGCCTAGGGCGAGGAAGCACATCAGGGCAGCGTCAATACTCATTCGTACACAATCTTTCTTGACTCAAGCCTATCCAGTGTACGCTCTCTCGCTACCTCCATACACACGCCTCTCCTTCCTAACGCCTGCTTCACACCATCCATCCACCCGAACTTCGGTCTCCTTCGGGGCATACGTCCACTCGTCTCTGCGTTCCACACCCTTTTTACCTGCCTCCCTTCATCCATTCTCACCATGTGCCCGAATCATCTCAGAACACGCGAAATCAACTCTGTCCTCTAACTTCTTCACCATCCCCATTCTGATTCGAACAACATCTTCAGTGAACCTTTCTCTCAGCAACAATACACCCATGCTCTTCAAACACTTCATCGTGAAAACATTCAACCTTCTTCTCTCCTCTGCTCTCACCCCACAGGTCTCAGCTCCGTACAGCACAGTTGGGACAACGACACCCTCATACAGCCCTTTCTTTGCTTCCAT
Source organism: Gammarus roeselii (assembly GCA_016164225.1). Taxonomy (NCBI): domain Eukaryota; kingdom Metazoa; phylum Arthropoda; class Malacostraca; order Amphipoda; family Gammaridae; genus Gammarus; species Gammarus roeselii. The sequence goes on along the minus strand of SDVV010003797.1, from coordinate 10,818 downwards.
CCCCAACTTCTTGCAGCTCATTACGCTCTTTAGTGTACTCAACACTTTACACCCCTTCTTCACTCGCGCCTTCACTTCAGTTTCCACTAGTTCAGTTATCTCTACATAAGAGCCCAGATACTTAAAACGCTGACTTTCTTCCAACAACTCTCCATTTAGGAGGGCAATAATTCTGCTTGCATCGACAGTCCTCGAGCATCTCATTACTTTACTTAAGCCCACATTTACTCAAAGCTTCATCCTCTCACACACTCTACCAAACTCAGACACTAGCCTACATAGCTGCTCCTCTGAATCCGCCACCAGTGCCGAATCATCCGTAAATAGCAACTGGCTTAACTGCCAACTCCACCCACTTGCTTCTAACAGCTCCAAACCACAACCCAGCACACTCGCAGTCACCTTCCTGACCACTCCATTCACATAGAGATTGAACAGCCAGGGAGACATCACGCAGCCTTGTCTCAGACCCTTTTCACTGTGAACCAATCACTCAACTCGCTTCCCACACTGACACATCCTCAGCTGCCAACATAGAAACTCTGCACCGCTTCCAACAGATTTCCGCCCACTCCATACAAACGCAACACCCTCCGCAGCGCTTCCCTGTTAATCCTATCGTATGCCTTTTCCAGATCTATGAAGACGCAGACACATCCTTTCCCTTTGCAAGGTACTTCTTCACTGACTGATCGGCACACCCTCTACCACTCCTAAAGCCACACTGTTCATCTCCAATTGCCCAATCCGTACATTCTCTAATCCTTTTGATCAGCACTCTCACATACAACTCACCAGCCACACACAACAAACTGATACCTCTTGAGTTGCAGCATTCATTTTTATCCCCTTTGCCTTTATACAGCAGAGCAATGCAGGCACTGCGACACTCAATCAGTGCCACGGCCGCCACAAAACAAATGTTCAGTAGCCTCACCATCTATTCGACAACGTTATTCCACCCTTTTTCAGGCACTCGGTCGCAACGCCATCTTAACCAGTGGCTTTCCCTGCTTTCATCACCTCCACCGCCTCCTGCACCTCTTCCCTAGTAATGTCCTCAGCAAATCTCTCCAAAAACCGGCATCTGCGCACCACTACCCAGAGCAACAATGTCAGCCTATGTCATCCTCGACATTCAATAATTCATCAAAATATTCGTCCCACCTTTTCCGTATACAACCAATTTCCGTCAACAACTGCCGGTTTTCATATTTCACTGTCACGTCCTTTCCGTTCTACCTCTCTTATCCTCTTTTAAGAACATCTCTTAGTTATCCTCAAAATTCTGATACAACCGTCTGCCCCACCTGGCATCAGCGTCCCTTTTGGCTCTTCTCACCACTCGCTTTACCTCTTTCCTTTTCTCCTTATAGTTGTCATAGGCCACCACCGACTTTGCTTGCAACCACTCCTCAAAAGATCTTCTCTTCTGCACTACCGCCAGTTTGACCTCGTTCCACCACTTGAGCCCTTCCGTCTGCACCCGCCCACACGTTTCACACCACACACATTTCTCGAATATCTCACCGAAGCATCTTTGAACGTCTCCCATTCTTCCTCCACATCTTGTAAGTCCTGCCCTCTCACATTGCCAAATTTTTCCCTCTACGCCCGCTGAAACTCCTCCGCTCTGCTTTTTTCATTAAGCTCGCTCACTTTCACTATCTCTACTCCTACTCCCACTCTTTTGTTCCCCTTCCACCAATGCTCCACTCTTAATCTTCTTTCCACCAGCAGATGGTCAGACACTCCTCCACTCTTCTCAACAATCGCACATTCAACAGCCTCCCCACCACTCATCTAAGATCTACTAAGATCGGAGGAAAAGTGCAAACTGAACTTGAGTGTCAGCAGATCCAACTAGACTTGAACAAAATAGTTGATTGGTCAGAAAAGCGGCAAATGAAATTTAATGTAGACAAATGCAAAGTTATGCACATGGGTTCTCATAACCCCAAACACAAATATTCAATATCTGGAAAAAAACTCATTCCCGTCACCGAAGAGAGAGATTTAGGTGTCATCGTTAGTAACGACTTAAAAAACAGCAAGCAACGCATGTTACGATGCTGCCAAAAAGGGCAACAAAATGCTAGGTATGATATCCCGCACTCTCTTGTACAAAAACCAACACAGTATGCTCAAGTTATTTAACGCATTTGTTAGACCGCATCTCGAGTATGCCGTTTAATTCTAGTCTCCATTCCTTAGAAAAGACGTTATTAAACTTGAGAAGGTTCAACGTAGAGCTACCAAACTCATCCCCTTGCTGCGGAATAAATCGTACAAAGACAGGCTTCGTGAATTCAATCTTTATTCGCTGGAGAAACGTCGAGTCAGAGGCGACATGATAGAAGTGTGGAAGATTATGAAGGGTAAGGAAAACGTCGACAGAGCGAGCCTTTTCACTTCTGATACAAACGGAGTGACTAGGAACAATGGATACAAAATCGTTGGGAAACTTTTCTCATTCAACATCACGCGCCATTTCTTCACGAAATTGTCGAAGAATGGAACAAACTTCCAGCGGAGGTTGTTAACAGCGATACAATCGAAACGTTAAAGTCCCGACTCGATAAGTTCTACATAAATCGCCGATAAATAGCTAAACCGTTCCATATCCTGTTGTTATAAATAAAAACAGAAATAGCACACGAAGCTCTCTTAGACGTTTTACTTCAGAACTAATCCTCTTGCTATCAAAAGGCAACCTAGTTTAGGCCAATAGGCCTCTTAGACGTTCTACTCCAGAAATAACCCTCGTGCTATCAAAAGGCAACCTAGTTTGGGCCAATAGGTCTGTTGTTGTCCTCCTATACTTGTAAACACCTTCTCGTGCTCAACCTCCATCCACACCTGAATTTCTTTCACTTACCACTCTAAACTCATACTCGCCCTTACCCTTCAGCTTAGTCTCACTCAGCGCCAACACATCTAACTTCCTCCTCACAAATATCTCACCAATTTCTCGCCTCTTTGCTTCATTCGTACTACAGCCACGCACCTTCAGCTACCCTAACAATAGGGTTCGGAGAGGCGTGAGCCTCTCCCCTCCCCGCTCGTCATGCCGTCTTTTGTGGAAGAACTTCACAGAGGAGGGGATTCCTAGCTTTCTCGGCCTGCCCCTTATTACTCGCCTCTTACGACACGCAGAGGTTGCGGTAGCACTATTCCAAGCCTCTGCTTAGAGAAGAGGACGCATGTATGTCACTCCTCGCCCCAGACGATAAACCCTCACCGGTCAGGCTAAGGTAGGCAGTGCTTGCACCATGTAGGGTAGCCAGCTTCCTCAACGCCAGGCCCTAACATCTAAATATTTCCCAGTCTCCCAGCTTATCGATCTTTGTGGTTGACATGGTGAAGGTGGGGTGTGACACCCCAAACCCATTGACTTAAGGGAAGCGGTATAGACCTTTGTCTGCGGGTAAAACTATTTAAATGTAAAACTTGTGACATTAAGGAAGCTCTCCTGAGGGACACACATTTCCTGGGGATAAGATTGTGAGTGTCACCGACTTGAACCTTGAAGGTGCAGTTCTGCACAAAATGGTGTATGAAGCGTGTAAGCGGCATCTCAAGCTTTCTCAGTAAATCTTTCATGATGCCCTAATTCCAGGTAGCCTCGAATGCCTTTTCTACGTCGAAAAAAATAGAAATCACAGGTTTCCTTCAGACGAAAGCTTGCCGAATGTCTGATCCTGGTGGAACGAGGTGATCTGTCCTGGAGTGGCACTTGCCACTGCCTCACTGGATGTGGTTGATGCCTACATGCGTTTTGAGAGAGTCGACAAGGCGTGAATGTATCATTTTTTCCATTGTCTGACGGAGGGCGCTTGTGAAGCAATCGTTCTGAAATGTCGTCGGGGCTATCTTCCATATCGTTCCACGTGATATGTGTTATATATTCCTTCCAACTTGCTTTCTGGTAGTCAAATCGGAGTTCTTGTGAAGGGAGGTTGTTAGGTTAATTGGAGAGAAGCGGTTATGTTGACAGGGTTGTGGTCACTGTCATGTGATGAAGGCATTAGATCTCAAACAAGTTGGGGTCGCAAAGTGGAAGCGCATATGGATAGGTCGAGTCAATTTTGCCTTCGAGCGTGATTCGGATGGCTTGTTTGCTGTTGATAAGGACATGGTTAAATGAGTAAGGTGTTTTGCATTATCACTCCTCTGGGTTTGTTTCTCTCGCATCCCCATACTTCAAGCTAGCTGTTGATGTCTCCAAGGAGGAGCACAGGGCAGGGCATTGACAAAAGAGTTCGTTCATCAATGCTTTCGCCAGTATGGTGGCTCTGTGATAAGTTGATAGATACATACCACTGTTATAGGTCCAGAAATACACATCTTCACAGCGATTGCTTGAAGTTCTGTTTGCAGGGGGAGGGGCTGGTGTGGTATGCTTTGGTCCAACGGGCAACTCCGCCGTCGTTTACAAGTGTTTATAAGTGTAAGAAGACAACACGAGGCCTTCTGGCCAAAACTAGGTTGCCTTTTGATAGCAAGAAGATTCGTTTTGAAGTAGAACGTCCAAGTCTGAATCATCTGTCCGTATTTTGTTTTAAAAGATCAAGAAATAACTCAAATTAGCACTTGAAGTGAAGCCACTGACGCACGATGCTGATCTGAGAAATGCTGACCGGTGTCTCTGCTGGACACCGTTTTGCAACGAGCAGGTACCAATGCTGGGCACTTTTTTACCGTGCTAGTGCCAATCCCAGGCCTCTTTTCATCGTGCGAGGGCCAATGCCGGGCACTATTTTAACCCAGCGGGTGTCAATATCGGAAAATGTTTTCATGAATATCCTGGTGAGAGTGATAGAGCTGGGATCAATTTAACGGCGATTTTAGTAGAATTTGTAGAGCCGAGATTTTAACGTTTTGATGTTATCGCTATTTACAACTTTCCCTGGAAGTATGTTTCATTCCTCGACAACTCTATACGTCAAGAAATGGCGCGTGATGTCGAGTGTGAAACGTGTCAACAATTTTGTATCCAGTATCCCTGGTCACTCCGTTTGCATCTAGAGTGAAAAGTCTCGCTTGCTCAACGTTTTGCTTACTCTTCATTATCTTCCCACTTCGACTATGTCACCTCTGACTCTACGCTTCTGTAGTGAATAAAGATCGAGTTCACGTAGTCTGTCTTCGTACGATTTATTACGCAATGAAGAGACAGGTTGAGTAGCTTTACGATGAACCTTCTCTAATTTGATGTCTTTTCTGAGGTATCCAGACCAGAATTGGACGGAATACTTTAAGTGCGGTCTAACAAATGCATTGTATAACTTTTTGATAATACCGTGTTTGCTCTTGAACGAGATTGTGCGGGATGCTATGTCTAACATTTTATGGTTTTTTTTTGCAACACCGTCACATTGCTAGCAACTTTCTATGTCGTTCCTACAGACGACATCTAGATAGCTCTCTTCGGTGACAGGAATCAGTTTTCTTTTGGACAGTGAATATTCGTGCTTAGGGTTATGATGAACAATGAGCACAACTTCACATTTGTCGACAATGAATTTCATTTGCCACTTTTCTGACCAATCAACAATTTTGCTCTAAGTCTAATTGGATCTGCTCACACTCAAGTATGGTTTCCACTTTTCTTCCTAACTTAGTACAAACTTGCTGATGTTCGAGATTACGTTGCTATCGAGATCGTTCATGATTATTACGGAGAGAACTGGACCTAATGCAGATCCTTGGGGCACTCCGCTTGTAACATTACCCCCACTTGGGTGGAGCTCCGTTAAGTACAACTCGCTGCCGTCTGTCCGTGGGCAAGCATTTTATCCGGTTATTTTGCTCATCCTAACCTCGAATACCGATGCTTTGCCATTTAGTAACTGAGCGTTTGCAAAGGACTTTGTCGAAGGCCTTTAGAAAGCCACGGTGTATAATGTCGATCGGAGATTTCGCAATGTGAAATTCAATTATATTCTTGAAATAGAGCAGCAGGTTCTTGAGTTTGATTTGATTTTTATTTCCACCAGAGCCTCAAAGCGAGTCATAATAGGCTCCCCCGTAGGCTCGATGATCATGGATTCCAGAAAGCTCGCACGCCTCTGTGTGCGAGAAAAATTAACGCTATCATAGTGAGAAAAAATTGAACATTTTAGCAATGTCAGACGCACGCTGGTGCGCACAAGAAAAATGCTTCGACAAAACGAATCTCCGCTTCCTAACATTTACAGCTTCAAGAGTAATATGTACGCACGCTAGTGTACACAGGTATTATCGTTGAGACTGTTACAAGGTTTACGGCTACACGGACAAAGTCAGCTACGACAGCAACGCAACACAATGTTTACAGCTACGCGGTCTAGTTTAGTAAAGGTACAACTCATTTATTCAGGTAAGATAAAGACTCAAACAAAACGAATCCACGCCTCCAACCCCTCAGAACTTCATGAGTAATATGCACGCGCGCCAGTGCGCACAGATAGTGTTGTCAAAATTGGTACAAGGTTTATGGCTTCACGGATTAGATCAACTCCAACCGCAACGCGTCACAAGGTTCTATAGCTACGCAGAACAGGTCAACCCTAGAAACTACATATGGTCCGTGCACGCGCGAGCGAGCACAGACTGAAGAAAAAACACCTAATCACAAAATCACTAACAGGAATTCCCGCACAAATACACCAGCATTATTATACATGACAAAATTGTGGATCGTGAGCAGTAAGGGCAGGTTAGTCATGGACAGAAGAACTGCTCAGATTATTGATTTTGCACTTATTGTTCAAGGGGATAGGGTGTGGGGGGGGCATAGGTCCCTTGGGTCCCAATAGAGCCCGATGAATCCCGGAGGGTAACCCATGTCACCCGGGTCTTTCCGAGCTCCCCGGGTCCCCAGAGACCCCTCGTCTCAGCTCATCTCGGCTTGTCTCTAATCATTTTGGCCAGTTTCGGTTCGTCCCGACTAACTCGACTCGCCTCAACATGCTTCGACTGATCTTGACGCACCTCGACCAGCTTAGACATGGATCTCCCTCTCTGCGCAAGTGATCATGTGAACTATATAAACAAAATTTTTCACTCGAGCATTTTAGGGTGGGAGTGGGGTGGCAGAGGTACCTCGGGTCCCATGAGAGCCAGACGAATCCCGGAGGGTAACCCAAGTCCCCCGGGTCTCTTCGTCTCAGCTCATCTCGGCTTGTCTCAAACTAATTCGGCCAGTCTCGGCTCGTTGCGACCAATTCGAATCGCCTCAACATGTTTCGACTCATCTTAACGCCCCTCGACCAGCCTCGGTGCGACCCTCGCCCTTTGTGTCGCCACACGGTCCTGTGGCGACACAATATAGACTGGGAAATGCTCTTTCCGATCTCTTAGCGGTGCCGGGATTCATCTGATTCGGTCGAGCACGTCATGACGTCGTGCCCAACCACCGCACCTGGCAGGCTCCGTCCTAACATCACGTTAGTGTGTGATCTATGGGAGCACCCGCACAACAGCATCAGCTACCTCAGCGGTGCAGGCCTGATATAGGGCCTATCAACTGCTTTAGCACTCCCAACACACACACACGTCGGTGGGTTACGGGCCTCGGGCTGTGCACTGGCAGTGGCACCTCCATCGCAGCAACGACAACAACCATTGCATCCTCACGCCGACGAGCATCGTTCTTGCTGGTTAGACCTTCTGGTGTAGAGCAAGGAAGATGAGAGTTGGAACCCTGGTTTCGGTTTTTGTTGGGCGTAGCCTCGGGTAGGATAGATTCGGGGTCAAGGGTTAGGATGGGTCCTTCTCCGCTAAAGATGAATGAACCAATTCGGTCGTCGTCTCGCACCTGAATGGGCTGCTGTGCTTGAACTGTTACTGTTTTTTTTGTTTTGTGGTCGTTGGGTATTGGGCACCTCAATGTCGTGGTCGGAGATATCGCCGTCTATGCGGTTTTTCCTCATGGTGGGGCTTGTTGTGTGGTGAGTTGAGGAGGCAGCCTCCCTCCCGGAGTCCACCTTGGCAACGGCGCGTCGCTGCTAGAGCCGCTCCTCAGTTAAGGGAGGGGCCGCTGAGCTGGATGAGACAGCGTAATTGTTATATGGGGTGTTGAGGTCGTGCTAGCAAGTTGTGTTGATGATGTATGGGTATCATCAATGAAGTTTTTTTTCTCGATTTAACCGCTTTGGCGTGGTTGGGGCTAGTTGAATTTTTGTCGTGATAGATTTGAACTTGTTTTCGTGTTATTTCACATTTTTTTATTGCAGTCACTTCCGTTTGGTCCTGTGTACATGGCAGTCACAATCGCCTGCTTCGTGGAGGCTTGAACAGTGATAGCACGTAGGTTGCCCGGCGCATCTCCTACAGCGTTGAACAGTATCTGGTCTACTGTGTTTGATGACATAGCCATATTTGTGTCATTCGTTGCACTTGGCTGGTAATATTGCAACTGCGTGATTTCATCCTCCCTTCTTCTTTGATAATCACGATGAATTCCGGTAGATCAGTTCTTGGAAAGGTAATCTGGTATGCCTCCGACACCGCGATTCGTAGTAACCTAATCCATTTTGCCAAAGAAACTTTGGTAACTCTGCCATCTTATACTCTTTCGTCAGACCAGCTGACTAGCGCTCAGGTCAGCTGTAGGGGCGTAGCATGAAGTGTATATAATGCGTTTGGCGGGATTAGAGGGCGGATGTAGATCAACAGTTACATTGTGTTTGTCTATGTGGATGATTTTTTGAATCGCAGCACTTGGTTCAAATTTTACGACGCGAGTTAGATACTTGTTTCCTCGTCTGCGGACGCTTTCCTGTGCTTTTTAGTTGTTGTGCAAGTGAATTCATGATAATGAAGGGATTTGTCGAGGGAGTAATTTGCTTGCACCGCTATCCGAGAGCTTTATAAGGAAGTGGGTAGGGTGTTGTGCCGATTCTTTTTCCTGAGTCGAGGTGTTGACCTAGAGGGAATGCATGGAGGATATGGCTTCTCGTCGGGTGCCCTCTTGATCTTCTTGGTATTGTGTCTCGTGGGGTGACCGTTGCCTTTGCAGTAGATAAAACAGGGTTCTTTGGGCGGGCACGACTGGGCGTCGTTCCATCTGGCATGATCGTTTGGGGAACAGCATAAACATCTTCGTCTTCCGTAACAACTTTTCTTCACTTGTCTGTAATTCTGGCCTGGATAGCAACGCATTGGACGTCAGGTTCAAGAGGTAACAATGGTTTTCGAGTCAAGAAAAGGTGTCTATGTATGTTGGTGGGGTTAGGCAGTGGAATTTTAGCAGAAAAAGCAGCAGTTGTTCTTCTTTTAGACGTTATAAATTTTGCAACTCTTGCTACATCCCCGCAGTCATCGTCTTGCACGAGTCCGATGATGAATTCATCAGCTTGTTCCTTCGGGAGGTTTTCAATGTGGCTAAATCAAGCCTTGATCTTGGAGTAGGTTGGGTGTGGTATGATTGTGCATGTCTCAGGCCGCATGCTGGTCTTGGAGAGTAGAGCGTCGTTCTGAAGTTTTGTGTCTACTTTGATGCTGAAGTTTTCTTCACAGCTGGTGGTGGCGTTCACGGCTGGTCGGCCAATAATAGAGCCCAGTTCTTCACGTAAAGTGTATGGACAGATGTCTAGTCTGTCATAGGCGTGATTTTCATGCGTTCAAAAAATTAGGGGCGTCATTAAACAGCTTGAGATGATCTATTAGAGAGAACTGCATCCTTCTGGTCTTTCCTGTTCTGTTTTTTTAAAGTTCGGTTGAGGAGGGTTTTGGGTGGAGAGTCGTTAAAGTTGTTATCGGAGGTGGCCGCACATATGTAGGTCACGGGCTTCTTAGCTAGTCGATTTTTCAAGAGTTCATTGTTGTGAAGAGCAACATTTCAACACAATCCTCGAGTTTTGTTAGACGTTCATTGGTTGTAATGAGAGTGCGGTAAGGTGTTTTGTTTCTTGTTCCGAAAGGCTGGCTTGGTTGTGATCACCGGTCCGGCCTGGGTTGAGTTATCCCTTTTGGAGACGTTCAAGTTTTGGGCTGTCGGAATCATGGTCTTCTGCACTCCGGAAGGGATGCAGGCCTCTCTTGAATGGGGAACCGTTTCTCTACATCATTAGACCCCCGGTTTTTGCCAGGGGTCTGTGTCCCAGCACGTGCGGTCCCAAGGTCCCAGCACAAGTAAGGAACCAACCTGTACTATAACGAGGGCTCTCAGTTGCTACTCGACACGAGAATGATAAACCGCTTTCTATTGGCCAGAAAAGTGGCATAAGAAATTCAACGTAGACAAATGCAAAGTTAGGTCATTCACAACCCCAACACGAATACTCCAAGGCCGAAAGAAACTGATTTCAGTGTTCGAGGAGCGAGATCTGCACGGGTGCTCTCATTAGTAGCGATTAACAAAGTGGCAAGCAAAGTCACGTTACAGCTAAAAAAGCAAATAGAATGCCAGGTACGATATCCCGTCCTGTCCCATACAAGAGCGAACACAGTATTCTCGTGCAATGCACTCGTTAGACCGCATCTTGAGTGTTCAGTCCAATGCTGGTCTTTAAATCTTAGACAAGACGTTATTAAAATTGAAAAGATTCAACGTAGAGCTACAAAATGTATCTCCTCGTAGCACTATTAATTGTGCGAGACAGATTTCGCGAACTAAATCTTAATTCGCTGGAGAAGCGTCGGGTCAGAGCTAACACGATTGAAGTGTTAGATTATGAAGGGGAAGAAAAACGTTAACCGAACAAACCATTTCAATCTAGATGGGAACGGCGAGGCCAGGAATAATAACTACAAAATCACTGGTGAGCGATCCACTCTCGACATCCGTGTTCACATATACATGTATACATATATACATATACATATACACAT
>SDVV010003796.1:0-20925 GCA_016164225.1 Gammarus roeselii | reverse complement strand
TATGTCAGCTCCACCCTTCCCATTCTGCTCTCTGCGTTCACAAAGTGTCTTCCTGTATGTCAGCTCCACCCTACCCATTCTGCTCTCTGCGTTCACGAAGTGCTCGTCCCTTGCTGTTGACTCGTCCTCTAACAAGTTATTGGTTGCAATGAAGAGGACAACAGGCAATCAGCCTCCATCTTTTGTTTATGATGACATCTACAGATTATACCCTTGTAACAAAGCGAACTTCCCCATAACTTCAAAATATTCCAATTATGGATATGTTATTACTTGATGGGTTCATTTACCTCTGTTTCTCTGATAGATGAAACGGGCTCTTTCCGGATGGTGACTTAATTTTGATCAATGCTCACAAGATATTGTCCTGGTATTGATCAAGGTCTTCCTCATTCTTTCAATAACTAATACATATTCATATCATGTAATCGTTCATAGTTTTGCTTATTGGAAAAATTCCCATTCGTACACTTGCCAATAAATGCTGTCGAACCTTGACTGTCTTGGTAATTTGTTGGGATGTCGATGATAACTTTCAGCAGAAACAATCTCTTTAACTGACTTCAAATTCACACAGTTCGAAGAAGCTACCCAATCTCTCGAAGGTCAATGTTTTATCTGACCGTTAACTGTTCGTTCAAAAATGGCCTCTGAAGACCGAGAAAAAATTATATGAGGTCATGACGATGTCATGCCTATATATTTTATTTTTATGTGATCAAGTTTGCGGACGGAGGCAAATTACATGACAAATATTGTCATGTAATTTCTATTGGAAGTTTTTAAATTCTAACATATGTATTTATTTACCACGGAACAATCTTTTAATACAGCTATTTATTGCTTTTAATGCTAAATTAATGTCTGTCATCTTTTGCTTAATTTGACCAATTTTTAGACGTTTAACATGAGAAAATTATTTCATTATTCTATTATCACTATAAAAGTACAATCTTTTTGGTTAACAAAGGGGTTGAATCCATGCCTTTCTGATGATAGCGTGTAGAACCGGTGGGTAGAGCAGGAATATTTTTATTAATACTCCCTGAAATAATTTGTAAAATAATGTTCCCAGTATAGGTTTAGTTTCAATTTCTACGCACAATCTTTTAGCATTGATTTCTAAAAAATAAACGTTTGTACATCTAGAAGAGTGCGCAATGGTTATGATAATCAATTCCTTACGCATGCGTACAAAAAACAGTTTCTACTGCTATACGGGCGGGTAAGTTTCTAAACCCAATGTTTTAACAGTGCTTTCTGCAATAAGAACAGTTTCTACAGCTCCAAAGGTGCTCAATTTCTAAGCACAGTGTTTTAATATTGCTTTTTGCATAGCTAATACTTTCTACAGCTCCCAGGGTGCTCAATTTATTCCTGTAAATAGATCCTCCCAACCATTCCCGCTGATTTTCCCCCTCCCGTCCTAAACTCTCAAATGCCCGCCCAACGCGGTATAAGATAAGCCGTAGTCTCTGCAGCGTCTTGGGATAAGAAGAGTCGCTTGCCTCACACTGTCGGGGTAAAAAGAACTCGAAGGCTTGATTTGCATAGAAATTATTAATTCTCTTCGAATGAGCGGGAATAATTGGAGCAGGAAATGAACACATCTGTGTAAATCCTTCATGAAATCGCATTGTAATATGAAATAGATGGGAAGGTCGTGACGATTTCCGCCGTTTTTATTTGTTCCTGTTAATGATTTACGAATATTCATTGATGTTTTCATTTACTAAAATATGGAACGAATGAAGAGAACGTCATCCTAAGGACAGTGAACGTTGGGGCGCATTGGACCACGTCACAGTGGTCATAACCACAGCGGTGATGACCACGTCACAGTGGTCATAATTTAGGGAGGGATTTAGATAAAGCGATCAGAAGCGGAATGAGGAATAGAAACACCATCGATGGGAAATTTCACCAGATTCTGAACCGAAATTGAACCACGAGTGTTGAATGCGCCTGAGAGGGATGAGGCCCCTAACTGATAACTGTTACTCGCCAACAGCCTCTGCAATAACCAAATCTGATTCAACAAATCGGAAGAATAGGTCCAGAAATAATTTATTTCTGAAAAAGTTCCATACCTTCAATTGTTTGCATTAATTGAAAATGCTTCGAGATGACAAATTGAGTTAATGACGATTTATCCGTTCCGACTCTTCATTAACCCCAACGATTTCTCCGTTTCGCCTCTTCATTAACCCAACGACTTCTCCGTTTCGCCTCTTCATTAACCCCAATGATATCTTCGTTTTGCCTCTTCATTAACTCAACGATTTCTCCGTTTTGCCGCTTCATTAACCTCAACGATTTCTTCGTTCCGCCTCTTCGTTAACCCCAACGATTTCTCGGTTTCGCCTCTTCATTAACCCCAACGATTTCTCCGTTTTGCCTCTTCATTAACCCAAACGCTATCTCCGTGTCGCCTCTTCATTAACCCCAACGATTTCTCCGTTTCGCCTCCTCATTAACCCCAATGATTTCTCCGTTTCGCTTCTTAATTATTCCAACAATTTTCCCGTTTTGCCTCTTCATTAACCTCAACGATTTCTTCGTTCCGCCTCTTCATTAACCTCAACGATGACTCTGTTTCGCCTCGTCATTAACCCCAACGATTTCTCCGCTATGTCTTCTCATTAACCCCAACGATTCCTCCGTTTCGCCTTTTCATTAACCCCAACGATTTTTCCGTTTCGCCTCTTCATTAACCCCAACGATTTCTCCGTTTCGTCTCTTCATTAACCCCAACGATTTCTCCGTTTCGCCTCTTCATTAGCTTAAAAAAAATCCGTTTCGTCTCTTCATTAACCCAACGATTTCTCCGTTTCACCTCTTCATCAACCCAACGATTTCTCCGTTTCGCCTCTTCATTAACCCCAACGATTTCTCCGTTGCGACTCTTCATTAGCCCCAACGATTCCTACGTTTCTCCTCTTCATTAACCCCAACGATTTCTCCGTTTCACCTCTTCATTAACCCCAAATAATTCTCCGTTTCGCCTCTTCATTAACCCCAACGAATTCTCCGTTTCGGCTCTGTAATACCTCCAACAATTTTTCCGTTTCGCCTCTTCATTAACCCAACGATTTCTCCGTTTAGCCTCTTAATTACCCCCAATGTTATTCATGGCAATGCTCTGCATTCGTGACGTCATGACAAGATTAAATAGTATCTTTGACGGTCAACTCCGTTGGCACTTATTAATCACGTAGATACAATTGTTCGACCGCTGTAAGATACGTGACTAGTAGACAGATATAATTTCAATTCGTTATCTACAGCTTGAAAATGATTTGAAAATATGAAGTGTTAACGATGATGCGCCGTCTGTTATCGAACAAATCGAACAACTGATTTGAATCCAAAACCACTCCACTGAACTCGCAGCGTTTTATTGGCATTGACTCAAAGCAGTTAACAAAACCAAAGAGATTATCAAATTACGGTGTGATCGAAGCACTGTTTGATTTATAGGAATACATTGATTATAATTATTGTAGAAACACATCATCGATTATCGTTGCGCCGGTTGTTACTTTACAGCTGCCGCAATTCTTGATCGCAAACATTTTTCAGTGAAACAAGAAGTCACGCATTTGCTTTGAGATGGATTTCACTAAATCCAAATTGCTGTCAGATAGAGGGATCCACACAGTCCTGCAATCATATGTATGAATCCATAACATCAGCGTAAATGCTACATACACATTTAAGAAAAAGTATCGTCCGATATAAATTTGACATCATACGCAAAATGTTCCATCAATAATGTAAAGAGCAAGATTGAAACGGTAAGAGACCGTTGCCCGACTTCAAAATGCCGTAATAACTTCAAATGACGTAAGAACTTCAAAAGTCGTATGAACTTCAAAATGCCGTAGTTACTTCAAAATGCAATTCCTGGGGCTTCATAAATTACGCATGCAGTTCCACATTCTAGCAAAATCAATAAACTACACCCAGACGCACATACTCTTTTTATAGCCTCCATTGAGAGTTCGTTCATCGATTGTGGGCCCTTCGTTAGGTAGCAGCAGAAGCTACCCAATCTCTCACGGTCAATGTTAATCTGATCGTTGACTGTTTGTATAAAAATGGCCTCTGAAGACAGAGCAATCATGGTGTGAGGTAACGATGCTGTCAGTTGGCCTGAACAGACCGTAATGATGACGGGGAAAGGGCGGTGCGAGGTCGTAATGCTGTCATTTGGCCTTAGCAGACCGTAATGATGACGGAGAAAGGGCGGTGGGAGGTCCTGATGCTGTCATTTGGCCTGAACAGACCGTAATGATGACGGAGAAAGGGCAGTGGGAGGTCCTGATGCTGTCAGTTGGCCTGAACAGACCGTAATGATGACGGGGAAATGGCGGTGCGAGGTCGTAATGCTGTCATTTGGCCTGAACAGACCGTAATGATGACGGAGAAAGGGGGGTGCGAGGTCGTAATGCTGTCATTTGGCCTGAACAGACCGTAAATTGGTTCACTAGGCTCACAATAACAAATACTGCTTAACGCTAGTCGTGGTATATTAAGTACGAATACGGCTTTAGTCGGCGCCGAAAAAATTGGGGCTAAGTGTACATTGTGCAATTAATAGATTTGAATGATGGTACGATGCACGACACTCCATGTCGCTTCTTGTGTGCAAATAACATTCTTTTTTCAAATTTTTGTCGGAGCTTGTAATTTCCTGTAATTAAGTATCGTATTTCTTGTTTGACGATTCTTTTCGTTACGTATCGTTAAATATAGTAAGGTGCGGAATTCTACTGTATCCAGTAGAAAAACACTCCATACTATGCAATTCCCTCGTTCTGCATCGCACTTCTTTGCAATGTCATCACGGACGAAAAGTAGATTTTGTCTTCAATGTGAAAAGTCCCTTTTCGACCTCACCTGCGCGCCTCTTGCATTACTGAAGTAGGCTGCAGCAAATGGGTTCTGTTTTGCTTGCCGATGTGGCCACAAAGAGAAGGCTCATTCAGGACATTCTTGTTGCACGGATCTGCTAGAGTTCCTAGACCATAATAAAGTCGGTTTGTGGTCAATTTATAGCTGTTTCTGCTGGTTGTTATCGTTTGTCCTTATTGAACCGTCGTTGCATGTTGTACATAAACATCATCGCCGTAAAACTCTGGTTCTGACCTCCTAGCGAGTTGGCCGTTTAATACAAGATAATAAGCTTGGTGAGCTTTCTATGGCGTTATAACTAATAAGCCCAGGATTAGGTTGTTAAGGTTGTGCCAGACGCAGTATTAATTCAACATTTCAGAACATTAAGTGAATGGTATGATGTTAAGGTTGTGCCAGACACAATAATAATTCCACATTTCAGAACATTAAGTGAATGGTATGATGTTAAGGTTGTGCTCGACACAATAATAATTCCACATTTCAGAACGCTAAACGAATGGTATGATGGTAAGGTTGTGCTCAACAAAATAATAATTCCCTATTTCAGAACACTAAACGAATGGTATGTTGTTAAGGTTGTGCTCGACACAATAATAATTCAACATTTCAGAACATTAGGCGAATAACCTAAATATTTCCCGTTCACTTTCACTTGGTCATATCAAGAGAACTATCATGCGCTACTTTGAAGAGTGTGAAGAGCTGTTGGATGAGGAGGAATCGAACAGTTGAATTTGTGATAGGATTTCTCAACTGGAAATAATCAATCCGTTCTGCTGTTCAGTGAATGAGCGGATGGACTGCCTCGTATGAGGAGGATTTGCAAAGTGAACTTATCCACCAAATCAATATACACAAAAGTTAAAATTGAATTACATTCACTCCCCTCTGTTGAATGCAAATATTGAGCATATTTAATTATTAAATGTTGTCATCAGAACAGGTCATGTTTACTAAGAAGTGATTCGTAGTGCAATGCGACTTTTCTGTAATATGGCAACCTGCATTTATATTCAGAAATTATATAACTTCATAATTCTATTTCCGTAGGATTAAAAGAAGGATACATGATCATTAGTTTCAGCTTCGTTTATTGAATAAACGATGACAAAAGAAATTACAATTGAATATGAAACACAATTTCGTTTTGTATGTTTATTTTTATGTCATTCATTGAAGGGAATTGACAGTCAATCGCGATCGAGTACGTGACCGTTTCTACACGATCTCTGAGGAAACAGGAGGGAATCGAGGTGCTCAATCACAAACATCATCACAAAAGCAGGTTAACATAACAGCCATTTTGATGATGATAATGAAATAATGGAAGGAGTTTATAGCAAACCTTCAGGAAAAGGACCGCTAAACCACCAAGCTGCAGAGCGCGGTAGATGATTCGCACGGAAGAGAGTCAAGGACTCGACCAGGGCGTCGCACGGATCTGAGTCCAGAATTTGAAGGATGAGGTAGCGATGCTGGAGGAGCAGGCTGCCAATGCGGATGCTTATGACAAGAGGGATACGTTAATATTTTCATGTAATGATGCCCTCCGGTGGCCGACGGTGAAGGCTGCGTTCAAATGGTTTGTGATCGGGTCAAAGAGAAGCTGAAATTGAGCAATTCACTATCAGACATCTCTACTTCCCATAGGCATGTATGTTAAGATCCCGATATCTCAGCAGCCTGATGAGAGGATGTGGCCGTAAAACTCTTTACTAGGCCACCTGATGAGAGAGACGTGACCCTAAAATTATTTTTTCGACAATCTGACGAAAGAGACGTGACCGTAGAACTCTTTTCTCAGAAACCTGATGAGAGAGACGTGACCGTGAAATTCTTCACTCGGCAACCTGATGAAAGAGACGTACCGTAAAATTCTTTACTCAGCAACCTGATGAGAGACGTGACCGTAAAATTCTTTACTCAGCAACCTGATGAGAGCGACATGTCCGTAAAATTCTTTACTCAGCAACCTGATGAGAGACGTGTCCGTAAAACTCTTCGGCCGCGACGTAAAACCTGACATATTGTATACCTGTCGTCAACTCAAGCCGGACATGTTTGTCGATGACAGTTTGGGTACATCCAGCAGCAGAATTGTGTGACTCTTAAGAAGAGCGAAGAGGCCAGGCTGTTCGAAGAAAGTCTCCGGTTGTTGATGCCTCGAAGTTCTCGTACTGGTATGGGCTAAGACCCCAAACACCGTTACGCAGCCAGCTCTTAACTTAAAATTGTTTGTAAACACCCAACATCTCTTACACAAATTTTGAGATGAATTCGTTGAGACTCCACGCACTATCTACAACGAAAATTGAAATCGAAGTTCATAGTTTTTTGAAACACTCAGAGTGAGACATTTCTGAGGGTCGGCGATTCTTGAGGGCCCTACATATGCCATATTTTGTTGTGCGTATGAACTTTTTGTAATATATTTATGTGGATTCGATTCCTTCAACGGTGCCTTCGTAAGCCTGAACGTTGTACTTGTGAATTTTGATCAAATGAAAGAGTATTTCCCTGAGCTGTTGCATTCCTCAGAATACTCTGCAACCGTGAGTCTTGTAGAAGAAAATTTTCATTTAATTTCCATGAACCCAAGCTCGCAAACATTGCAGAAATATGTCTTCTAACTTTAACATAGTAAATTTTATCGCATATATTGGAATGCGAGCCTACCATTGATGAACGTCGCGCTCCCTGGGGAGCTCACTAAGGCTCGAGTCATAGCTCGGTGGAAATGGATTCTCTTAATCTATCCTAATCGAATCAATGTTTATAAACTGTAAGAGTATTTCCCTGAATTTGTATTTGTCCCAGATTGCTCTACATCCGTAATGGCATGACTCGATTAACGCGTCATCTTTAACACACCGGACGCCCTTTCAATACTGCCATTAAAGTACTTTGATGAATTAGGGTGGTACTTCAATATGCAAAAGTTGCGCCAACGATGCAAGATTTTCGACAATATATTTGAATATAACAATCATCACTAAGATGCGTAGGCTCTTGCAAAGGCCATTTTCTGAGTTCGGCAATTGATTTGGATCCGTTCGCCCGGTAGCAGCACATGTTGGTTCAATTGTTACAGTTTATGTTATCTCTCACCATTGACTCGTGTTACTCAAAACAGCTTCGGCCATTGATTTGAGTCCGTTCATTAGGTGGCAGCATAAGCTAGCCTACTGTTACTGTTCATATTATCTCTCACCATTGACTCGTGTTACTCAAAACGGCAAAGTGATAGCGGAGAATGGACGGTGTAAGGTCCTGAACAGTTTCCTGAATAGCACGCAATTTGGACCACTAGGCTTCTAATCACTGGTTGGTAACCACATTGGGCTTACTAGGTATAGTTTACTGGGTTCGAATCCGGTGTTCGATGGGGGTATAAAAGGGACAGCTCATTATATAATGTTCAATTCGTGCCCTTGATCCTGTCAGTACGCATAACAAAGGGTTCAGTACTCCACGGAATGCCAACTGATTTGATACCTATAACCCTGCTTAAGGTAGTTTTTAGGGTCATAGTATTTTCAGACAAAACCAATTATGAGGATTGGTTAGTTTACTTAAGCAAAAGGACAGTTTGGTAAAGTTAGAATGGTATCTCAGTAATCAGGGGATACGTACCACGTCTTCGTCAACAACGACACTTCAAGTCGTCTCTTGGCGGCAGAAAAAGCTTCCTATCATTTCTTGTGAAAAATTGAGTTTCAGTTTCAATTTATCCAGAATTGAGTATTCCTCTGTCGATTTTATTCATGTATTATCATTTCTTGACTTTTCAGGTCGTGGCTTGTAGCTAAGTAGGGCAGCATTTCCCAGTCTCCCAATGCCAGAATTCCGTCAGCCCTGCATTGCGGCTCTTAACGGCTTTTATTCGCAACGAGCTTTGTCTTCTCCCGCCGCTCTTCTGAGCCACCTACAAAATCTCAAGTCTTCCTCAGAAACTGGAGGCACCGGTAGATGAGTTTTGTGTCGCTAGCGTACGGGGCCCTCTTCGGAGTAGTATTGTTGGCAGTGAACGAAGCTGGACATCCTACTTGTGAAGACCTCGCGAATTATAGCCCAAGGAGTAGCATTGTTGGCCGTTAACAAAGTGGGAGATTCTTCTCGCGCAGACTGTGTGTATAAGGGCTCGGAGAGTAGAATTGCGTCAGCGAACAAGGGGAAATGCTTGTTAGTGGACCCCGCACCTGAGGGCCTTAAAAGTATATTTGTTGGCAGAAAGGATGAAGGACATTCCTTCTTTCGTAGACGTCTCGTTTGAGGGGCCAATGAGTTGCTTTGTTCGCAATAAACTAAAAATGGTTATTCGTTTTGCGTAGACCACGTAGAATCCTAAATAACAATGTGTCAGTTTGTGGTCAGTTTTGCGGGTGTCCGTTGTTCGTTGTACATCAACTAATTAATTGTAGCAACGATCTAGTTCAGTCTTCTCGAGCGTTACTCGTTTTCAGGAAATGTCAAGCCTGCTAAACTCTTTATTTTGTTTTGAATAAATTGGCCTCATATTATGTGGTTCATGTTGTGTCCGACGGAACTGTGTACCAGCTTGTCAGAACATTAGTCAAATAGCCCATTTGTTTTCCCTCATCGTTTGCTAGAGAACAGAGTGATTAATGATACGCTAGGTCAAGACTATGAAAAGTAAGAGTATGTGTGCGCAAACAGCTGTGTTCGTGTGATTCTGCATTGTGAATAATCTATCTGTTTCTCTGTACCGGTAATGAGACTGATATAATGTATTTCTAATGGAGCCCTTATAATGTGGAACCATCCGGAAAGGGACTATACGAAACAGTTAAAACTCAATATCATCCTTTACCCTTAGGTTGGAAGGTATATTTAAATAGCAAATGTTGGCGTCAGGAGAGCTCTTGCCGTATAAGATATGGTTTGTATCATCCTTGTTTGTGATATTTCCATAAATGTCAAACTGTTAAAATATATTGAAATCCTTTCATTCCTTATTTTCCCCCCTCTAAAATTGATCAAAGCTGTTCTGGTAATTATCCTTAGACTGCATCGCTTATCGAATAAACGATGACAGTAGAAATTGCAATTGCATAACTGGAACAGCTTTCGAAGGAATCCATTTTACTTCATTTATTCAAGGAAGGTAGCAGTTATATGCGCAGAGGTTGACAGTCAGATTGCATTGGAGTCTTCTTCACACTGTGCAGCTCGGTGAGACCTCATTAACTCGGTTTGAGTTGGCATATCGTAATATCGGGCTTTGAAGTGTGCTAAAACTGTATGAAAAAACTTGCATATTTACTTAAAACTGTCGTACACTGTGGCTGAATGAGTAACGGGTGCGCCACATACGGGTGCGCCAGTTACGGGTGCGCCAAACACGGGTGCGCTAGTTACGGGTGCGCCCCGTACGTGACTCAATACTCCTTTTCTTCAATTCGTTTACAGTCACCAACTCCACATTTCACTGTTCTCCTACATGTGTTCTTCACCAAACCGGCAATTCTCAAGTTATGCATGCAAAGAAGGATGACTTTGGATTTTTCTTATTGTATACAACTCATTAACTCTTTAGGTGGTTAAGATGAATCAAAGTCAACAGGTATCGAAATCGCAGGGAAACATCATCTTCCCAGCTAAGTTAGCAGGTATACCAGCAACATATAATTTTATCCACTACCGATAGTCTGTCTCTAAGCACCAGTCTGCCTGCCTTTAAACACCTCAGTCTGCCTCTAAGCATCACAGTCTGCCTCTAGTGTAAGCACCACAGTCTGCCTCTAAGCACCACAGTCTGCCTCTAAGCACCGCAGTCTGCCTCTAAGCACCATCGCGACCAGACGTGCTTCCCTAGCTCTCAACAGGAAGAAAAACTAGTGTCGAAAGCAATAGAAAATCAAAAAGGCAAAATTCTGTTGATATAATGCGTATATAAATTTCTCCCCATTGGCGATACTGTTATTAGTGTCAGTGTGATTATTAGTGATTGCTGTCAGTGTTATTTTTTTCATACATAAGACCCCAGAGAAATTATTCAGTTCACAGTGGTAACCTTTGAAACCTAACTAAAATACCTAAATAGACACTGTTTGATCTAAATTATACCAATTGAGTGTTAATATACAAATATACTCATACCATCAGCAAACAAGTATACAAATAGCAGCCTAGCTGGTATATTGGAGCATTCGACTGTAGCGGAACGAACACAAGAATTCCTGGACTGATAACGAGGCAGGCTCAACACAAGTCTTTCTCAGTGCCCTCACGCCTTCTTCACTCCGTCCATCCAGGCAACTTTAGGTCAGTGTCACGACACGAAAATGCGTCGAACATTTCTATGTTTCAGCCGCAACAAGACATACATTGCAGTACATTTTAATGGTGATCCTAACATGGACAGGAACAGAAATTGTATCTACTGTCTTACAAATTTTGCAGCAGAGACAAAATACATGAATTATGAAAGTTCACGTTGCAATGCTGGAGCAGACCATAAACATAATGACGAGGCAGCTGGGAGAGCTGGAATTAAATTTGTCTGCGTATACTGCTGGTAGGAGCACCAACCAGGTTTACCCACATTTCCCATTGGAAACCCCCACCAACGCCCATCGCCTTCTTTCCCACTGAATACCCTCCAAGCTACCTCTGGCAAGTCATCCCCTCCTTTCACCTCCCTTTGCCCATTCCTTGTGACATCCCGCTGCCCATCCCCTCTTTTTACCTCCCACTGCTCACTCCCTCCTTTCTCAATGAACATCACCCAAGCAACTCCTCGTCGACCCCCCCTGCTACCTACTCCATCCCATGACCTACGCGGACATGCTCTAGGCAACGATACACAACCAATGAGTGGCCATAGCAAGTAGGTTTATGACAGCCAGCAGAGAAATGACTGGGTACGGGCCAGTGACAGAAACAGTAGAAGAGGGAGACGAAGCCACAACACAACGGAAAATGTAGTCCAAATTAAAAATTCTTACAACCCACTAAAGCGGGAAGAAATTGGTTCGGTTTGCTTTTTTGTTGGCGACAGTACAGTGAAGCACCAAAACAGGGAGATCAAACAGCGGAAGGCGAATAGAAAAGTGTTCTGTCGTCCTCGTGACACTGGGCAAACCCTCACCAAGCAAGTCAAAAAGCTGAGCACCAAAAAGGACGACCTCATTATGGTTCAAGTCGGCTTAGAGAACCTGCAAGTCAATATGCCCCACCAACTATTTCGTTCAGAAGCGCTACTTGATAAATACAAAAGCATTATGAGAGCGTTAAAAAATAAAACCAGCATCAATGGTATTATTACCGGAATTTTGCCTATGATGAACGACGACAACAAGATACTTGACAGGATTGAGTACATCAATCGCGCTGTGGAAAAGATAGCCAACATGCTATGCTATGTAGAGACTGAACCTGTATTTGAAGAAAAACCTGACCTATTCCGCGTGATGGACAGCATCTCAATGCGCGCGGAAAAACACAGTTCGGCATCCTACTCAGAAATACAGTTGAAACGTTTCACAGCAAGAAACAGTACATGATGAGCTTAGGAAGAGGATCGGGAAATGACGTCACCCAAGAAACGAACGGAAACATCTAGCAAGAGACCAAAATGAGCAAAAACAGAAGCAAGAATTCGTTCACCAAGGCAAACAACCGAGAATAGAGCTTGGTCTGGCAGCAGAAGAAACTACGGTAATGAATCGAGCTACTCTCGGCGCAGCTCAACAGATGACACGTCATTTAAAACTGCTAGGAGTGGAAAAAAAAAGTTATACTGGGAAATGTATGTATAGACATGTATGTATGTTTGTATAAACATACAGCCGTTTCCCCCTAGTTAGGAGGGTGGCCAAGTTAGGCTGACACAGAGGGGAAGGCGCCCAATCTCCCGCCACAAGACCGCCGTGTCCATGCCGAGGCTTGAACTCGCGACATGCAACACCAGAGGTTGACCCTGCAGTCGGACACGCTAACCACTCGGGCACGGCGTCCGAACTGGGAAATGTACAGTTACTCATACTTATGATTGATCTTCTTCAAGCTATAGGGAAAGAAAACAAATGTGACATAGTTGGAATCAACGAATCGTGGTTGGACATGAATGACCGGAATCTCCAGGCAGAAATAAGGCTTTGAGGACTCAGGACCTTCGGAGTAGACAAACCTTCTGCAAGCAAGAGAAGAGGAGGGTAAGTGCTTGATGTTGAAGAAATTCTTCGTCCAATTCTTCGCAGAGCAATAGCAACAACATTTTAAGAGGTAAAACAGGTCGACATTATGCCCTCTGATGGGATAATATTGAAAATTGTACTAGCATACCGAAATCCAAGAACAACAGTAGGTGAAGATGATGTTCTCTTTGATGAATTGGACAATATCATTTCTTCATCCCATGAGAGTATCTTGATTGGGGACTACAACCTACCGGACATCAAATGGACAACACTGGAATTACGGGGTGGCAGGTTGATACAACTCGTCAATAATAACAACCTCAAACAGTATGTGGAAAAACCAACCAGAGGACCTAACATCTTGGACCTTGTTTTATCGACTGAAGAACACTAGTTGAACTGGTAACAGTTAAATAAAAAAATAGGTGATCACCATACTATTGAATACCAAATCACAGCTAACCGAACATTGCGAAAATCAGCAAGGTATACCTACAATTTTCGGAGAGCTAATTTTGATGGCTCAAAGGACAAAATCACAAACATAGACTTCAAGTACCAGTTCGATGGAAGGACCGCTGATCTATCTCTAGAGTACGCTTTGCGTATCTTAAAGATAGACGGTGCAAGCCAGCAAACGATACATCCCGGAGAGAAAAGTCCAAATAAGCAATCCCTCGTGGCTGAGTAATGAAGTTCAAAAAGCAATTGCTAGCCGAAAAACGTTGTACCAAATTCACAAAACCATTCCAACACCGGAGTCAGAACAAGCGCATGAGCGGGCTAGTAGATTAGTGAAAAGAGTGGTCAGAAGCGCCAAGATAAATAAAGAAAAAAATATTGCTAAATCGGCTAAGCCAAATCCAAAAGGATTCTATGCACATGTGAATGGGTGACGTGTTGTTTGTGACATCATTGGCCCTCTGCGAAATAGTGCAGGAAATCTAAAATCATCCGATGCCGACATGTCTACGATACTCAACGACTTTTTTGTGACCGTCTTCACAGATGAGAATATTAATAATATTCCTGAAGTCGCACTGCTTGGAGAAGTGCAACCGTTGGAAAATATCAACTTCCTTGTAGATGAATTAGAGGAACATCTCAGCAAACCTAATATTTACAAATCTACAGGACCAGATGACCTGCATCCGAGAGTGTTAGGGAACCTCTCCGAAATCATAAGTGGGTGACTGACAAAGATCTTTTACAGGTCTATGACTACTGGAAGTATCCCAGAAAACTGGAAAACCGCAAACATCACCGCCATATTCAAGAAGGGTAGTAGGCAAGAGCCAGGAAATTATAGACCAATCAGTCTCACATCTGTGGTTGGAAAAACCTTGGAAGGATTTGAATAATGAAAACAAGCATAACATGTCAACTCGAGAGAAACCATCTCATCAAGGAAACCCTATATGGCTTCAGAAGCAAATTTAGCTGCCTGTTCAATTTCCTGGACTTCTTTAGTAAGGTCACCGAGATATACGATGAAACCAAAGCCATTGACCTTATTTATCTTGACTTTCAAAGAGCGTTTGATAATGACCCACATGAACGCCTTCTTAGAAAGGTGGAGGCACTTTGCACAACTGGAAATGTGGCCAGGTGGCTCCAAAATTAGCTCACGGGACGCAAGCAAGGAAAAAATCAGTGGTCTGCGGTAACATAAGGAGTATCCCAGGGCAGTGTTCATGGGCCCTTCTCTTTATAATCTATATATATGATCTCGACACCGACATCGTTAGCAAGTTATCAAAATTTGCAGATGACACTAAATTCTGCCAAACAGCGGGTTGTGAGCAAGATCGCATTACTATCCAAAGCGATCTTAATGAAATTGTGGACTAAAGGCAAATGAACTTTAATAATGAAAAATGCACTGTAATGCACATTGAATAACGAAATCAAAATTCTGCTTTTGTAATGATGGACCAGCATATGACTGAAGTAGACCAACAACGAGACCTTGGAATATTAATCACCAAAGATCTCAATTGGAAAAAACAAGTGGAAGCTAGCTACGAGAATGGCGATAGAGTCCGTGGCTTTATATCCAGAAACTCTCACTGCATGTCTACGGACATCGTGTTCCCGTTATGTACTTCAATCGTCAGGCCTCAAATGGAATTTGCAGTCCAATTTTGGTCCCCTCACCTATGAGGTGATATTAACAAAATGGAACATATTAAGCACCGGGCAACAAAAAGAATTCCGGAACTAAGAAAAAAGACATATCCGCAAAGACTCGACGAACTCAAACTGATATCACTTGAAAGAAGAATACTTTGAGGTCAGTTAATTGAAACCTTCAAATACCAAAACGGATTTACTAGAGCTAGCCCTGAGGGCCTCTTTGACCGAGACTATAACCCAGGGAACGGAAATAATAGCGAAAAATTTCAGCTAAAACCATTTAGAACGTCAGTGGCCGAAATTTCATTTCCAATCACGATACCAACAATTTGGAACCGCTTAACACATGATGTGGTTCATAGTAATAACGTAAACACATTTTAAAACCACCTCAACAAACACTGGGAGACTAATCAACCCCCTTACTTAGCATTTGGACCTGTGCCGCCAAGGTGGCAACAACCACCGTTGAAGCCTTCAGCATCAGGCAGCCTATGAACGATGGGCACCTCATCAAAATTGGGCTAGCTGTTCTGCAAGTTCAGTTTTGGAATACTGCTAGAATGGACTCTTCAGCCCGTCCCAAGCCTACTACTACTACTACATTATTTTTGGAGAGGAGCTGTCGAAAGAGCGTGTTTTCTCGGCACTCGATGTTACCACTCGACCAGTATCGAACTGCTCAAGAACAGCCCTCGGCAACAGAAACCTAAATATACATATTTTACCAGATTTTCATTGAATCTGTTTGGCTGCAGGGAATATCATCAATTCGTGAGATGCGTTTTGCGAACGATTTTTGAAACCTCATTCATGGGAGGTAATCCTCACCCGTGACGCTCTGTTGCTATAACGGCTGACTTCTTTTCTTATAAAGGATGAAGAAAGAGTACTTTGATAGGACCGCACAGCTAAACTACTCCATTGTACTTCGTGCTTAAATGTGTTCTAAGCAGGAATTGTATAATAAAACAAATCGTCATTTACTACAGCTATTTGAGAACCGAAAAAAAATCAAACTAAGAAAATAATTGGGAGAATGAATGGAAAGAAGGAACAGATCGACGGGTTATTGTGCATTTATATTTTTAATCCGTACAATAATTAATTGACTGTCTATCTATCAGTGTAACATTGTAGAGTTTATCATGAATAAGTTCATATTTTTATGTGAAAAAAAGCTTCAAATAAATCGTGCACAAATTACGTTGGAAACCGAAAACCAGGTGTTTAGGACAGATTAAATACGGTAGATGACATCTTTTAAGTGTTGCCCTCTCCCAGCATTATACGAGCGAGTTCGTGCAGAAGCATCGCTCGTAACGGAACGTAGCATCCCGGGAATAATCACTCGAATATCTCGTCTTATGTTCTCTTCCAAAGCTGCCGATGTCTCCTGCTTGTCGATGTAGACTCTTTCTCTTATATACACAGAGAATGATGTCTGAAGCAGTTAGGTTCGGTGATCTTGGTGGCCAGGCGAGCGCAGCTCGACATTTCATGCAGCGCTTCCATGGATTCATTGGCAGCGTGGCAAGTTGATCCATCCGGTTGAAATGGCAGCTCGTGACGATTTCGCAGATAGCTAACAGCAGGACTTAAGACAGTATGGAGCATGTGTCGGTATCTTTCTCCATTGGCGGTTTTTGTAAAACCCACGGCGTTTTCGATTAAATAAGGCCCAATTACATATTCGTGAATCATTTGACACCGTAGGTCTCGCTCTGTAGCTGTAATTCCGTTTCTTGCTGAACGTGTCGATCAACCACCCCAAAAGATTTGTAGTTTTGGTTGGTAACAAAACGAATTAAGTTAAAATGTGCTCGCGCAGTCATCATCAGCGAACAAATTTGATCGTCCTCCAGTATCTGAAAGCTCAATTTGTTGCCCTTTTTCACAGTCGTTTTTACTAATCTTCTGCAGAGCTGAAATCTCTTGGTGCGGATTTCTGTGGAGTGCGAACGACGTCATTTGCTGAACAGAAGCGATGTTGTCCATGCTTCCTCGTGTCCGAGGAAATTTAGCGACAATGGGTTGAATACTGCAAGGTGAGGGAACATTTCTGTTAACATACATTCTTCTGAAAGCTCATTGTGTCGCTGCAGTGGAACCGTTACTTTCAAGATAAAGCTAAACAATTTTAGATCGATTCATAATCGATTGATCTCATTTTTGTTTCAGAATTAAACGATAAAGCAAATCTCTTCATTGAATTTGTTGCAATGTTTAGTATGAATGATACGAAACCAATCTGCGGAATTTATATTGGTCATATGAGTATCATTGATCTTTTAGGGTAGGGAATTATTCATGGTGAGCCCTGTGTCATGAATTGGAGAATTCGTGTAGATAAATCATTCCACGTTCCATTTTTAGAAATAACATGCAGTTTGATACTTCGTCCTGACTGCAAGATTGAGTTCGATAATTTCAAAGCTAAGCACAAACAGTGGAAATGAAAATTAGGATTTCATTTTTTTCCATTTCTAATAATTTATTCCTGAATCAACAAACCATGCATGCTGCAGTTATTTCGTCGGTCAAACTGTGCCAACAATTGCTAGCTGGTTTTAAAATATTTTGTAACCAGTCCTTGTTTTTCTGCATATTATTTTTCATTGAAAACCAAACTGGGTTGCTGCGACTTTTAACTTTTCCACGACCGTCAAGTATTTCTGTTAACAATTCTAATTATATTAAATTGCTCGTACTGTAAAAGTAGGTTCGTCAGTGTGTTACTTCAGCCAGCGGGCCAATAAGAAATCCAGTGGCTATAACTTTGCACGTTTCGCTTATCAATATTTGATGCAGCAACTCTTCTGTGAGCGCCATCTGGTGCCATCGCCTGAACATACTGACCAAGTATCGAGCATCAGATATGCTGTAGTATACCGACACTCGACTATGCACCTTTATTGCAATATAAAATTTTCATGTCGAAATTATGCCCCAGCAATAAAGCTTATGAGTTTTTTGCCAATGTAGATGTACGATATAGTAAATGTATGATACATTGCGGTACAATAACCTTTATTTTTTTATAAACAATGCTAATCAATCTAAAGTGTTTGGTGTTTGTAACGGACATCTCTTCGGAGAAGTTTGTGCTCATATCGTTCTTGTTTTATTGTATATACATTGCTATGCTGCAGGTATAATACACTTTGGATAGCTATATGTTTCCAGGACATATTGCTAGACCCTTTCATTTCCTTTCATCCGTTTATTCGACCGTTTCTCACAATGATTTCTGTCTCTATGGCCCTTGTTGTATTTATTTTAGAACAGTTGTAATGTTTTTTGAAGTACTGTGACTCTGCCGGATTGCACCCTTGGCAACCAATATACACATGTACCCGGTAAAGGGCAGATTGGAATTTGTTCTGACGCATTTTTTTTTATAAATTTGAATACGCGTGAACGAAGCGTATTGCACGGATCAGTAATAAGTGTTTTCTGACGTCAATACACTGCCTGCATTAAGATTATACGTTTTTTTTGGCGCACGACAAAAAAATAACCGAAATCCAAGAAGTTTAATTTTTCATATAGTTAAGTTTCTGAAACGTGACACAAAAATGAAGCGGTCTCCTATTTTTTTTTAAATAAATTAACATTTAACACAGCAAGCTAGTTTTTGGGCGGATGATATAACTGCCGTTAAAATATCTATACAAACAGAAATTCCATATACGCCAGACGCATTGACTCATTTCTAATTTGAATTCAATCAATGGATACATATACTTACTTGGATACTTAGAGTTTCTTCGCTGTTCATATCAGGTCACAGCGGGGCGGCCACCTAGACCACATCCGTGGGGCACTCTCCACTTGTGCTGCGGCACCAGCATTTGCATGTTGTAGCCACATTCGCCAGTCGGATCCCGGCTTGGCGTAGCGGTTAAGCAGGGAGTTGTCCCCACAGTGAGGCTATCCATTAATTTGGGGTCGATCTGGAACACAGCTGAGGTATTTATTCAGTCGGCTCTTGAACCTCAAAATGTTTGCTGTAGCTGACAGTTGTGGTACCCGTTTGATCTCACGTATTTCCAATGGCATTCGATTGAATAAGCGAGGTGCCCTGCACGTGGAGCTGTTCAATGCAACTGTTTGCATTGCTTTGCCCCCCATCAGTTTTGGCACTTTGAAGCAACACATTCTGCCAATTCTTGCCTGGTTTCTCATGGTCACTTTTGCTACAATTTTTCCGTTTACATTGACAGTGTAACCTTCCAGAATTTTCCAACCGTTTATGACCATGAATCTTTCAAAACGTCTTTGGGTGTGGCATTTCAATAATTTATCATCAAACATAATCTTTTGTCTATCTTTCACCTCGATTTACTAATTACCTCACCTTACATGTCAAACGAACATGAATGCTAAGTTAACTATTTTATGGATCCACCTGCTTGCAATTGCTACTGATCTGTAGTTGGAGAGCCGAGCAATAAAAGATCCGGAGTAAGATAGCTGAGCAATAACAGGTCTAAAGATAGATAGCATGACTAACAGGCTTAGAGTTTGATAGCCGAGT
This sequence comes from Gammarus roeselii, assembly GCA_016164225.1. Lineage (NCBI taxonomy): Eukaryota > Metazoa > Arthropoda > Malacostraca > Amphipoda > Gammaridae > Gammarus > Gammarus roeselii. Next base: position 1,167 of record SDVV010003796.1, on the reverse strand, counting down.
AATTACATCTCTGGAGTTAGATAACCGAACAATGGTTGATCTGCAGTTAGGTCGTCTGAGCCAATGCCAGCGTGGACTGCTCATTGGGGCAGTTTTTGGCCCTCATCTTCAAGGGGATACGTTAACAAAGTCGGTATGCAGGAGTTGTTTCCGTTAGGATCAAGACCACGGGAGGTAATTAAGGAAACTTTATGCTTCCAACTTGATATGTATATGTTGTGATATGGTAATTTGGTCCAGGCAAATACGACCAGCGTGAAACACTGACGCGGGCAAGAATGTAATTATTTTGAACATATACGCAAGGATTTCAGAAGTAAATAAAACTGTACGTATATAACAGATCTTCGATGAGATAACTCTTGACAGTTTTTTGAGTTAATAAACTCCGATATATACTGCAGTGAGAACATTTGAACTCTGGAGAATCGACGTTGGTCGTTGTCGATGCGTGTTAATCCGTGCAGGAGATTGTCAACACTATATAAGAATTGCAAATAAAACATTATTTAAGACCATGAACTTGGCTCTTCTAACAAAACGGTTTTGGATAATATCAGCTTGAGGGTTCATTGTTCAATTCAAGTCGTTTATAATTGAAGTAGCTAGAGTTTAACTTAGGGATTAGAGCCTCGCATTCAGACGGATAATGAAATTATTTCATAACACTAAATAATTTGCCTGTCATTGCGGGAGGGGAATGTAATTAATTGAAATACAATTCTTTCTAATAATGATTAGCAAGAGGAAAACATGATTTTTACGCCGTAAAGTCAGTAAATAAAGATTTGTTTATAAGGTAACGTTTATTTTCTGGCCTCAGGCGCCATCAGAGAGGAAACTTTATATCTACGTCATACTTCAATTTTGTTTGGGGTACGACTCGTACAGAGCTCACTTCAGAGCAATAACAGTGAGTCATACAGAGCTTACTTCAGAGCAATAAAAGTGAGTCATACAGAGCTCACTTCAGGCAATAACAGTGAGTCATACAGAGCTCACTTCAGAGCAATATTAGTGAGTCATACAGAGCTCACTTCAGAGCAATAACAGTGAGTCATACAGAGCTCACTTCAGAGCAATAACAGTGAGTCATACAGAGCTCACTTCAGAGCAATAACAGTGAGTCATACAGAGCTCACTTCAGAGCAATAACAGTGAGTCATA
>SDVV010003795.1:0-20925 GCA_016164225.1 Gammarus roeselii | reverse complement strand
TGCTGTCACTGAGCTTTACTGATAGTAGTGATCACTCCGTCAGACCCATAGCACGAAATTCTTACAGAATGTCACTCGAACTCTATATACCAAAGCGTCCATCGCTTTGCCGAGTTTTGTGATGTAATGAGAAGGTGGCAATAACATGTTATTCATCGAACACAATCACTGGAAGTCGGCATGTTATTCTGATTTGATCGGAAAAACAAACACATTGGCACTCTTGAGGAAACTCATAGGCCTACTTGTTGGCGTACATTACATTGCTTATAGATTTATAAGGCTAACTATCGAGACAAATGCATTTTAATCGATTCACGTAGAAATACTAAGTAGCATTAAACAACATTTTTTGTTATCTTTCGCACAATTTAATATTTAAAATAATCCAATTTTGTAGCCGCTATGTATTCAGATTACTATATTTTCTTCCTCAGCATAACAGTATTTATGGCTCTCTATGTTTTGAATAACTGTATTAACGTGACACACGTACTTGTGTAACATATCACCTCATCATGGTGATCAATATCAACGATGATTTCCAGGCATTAATACAGAAATAACGACCTCACCGTAGTGCTCCGATATACAAGAAATTATGAAATTACTAAAATTCTGGCTGAATCGATAGTACTGCAGTGAGGCAAATGCAACATGCCCTCTACTATTTCATAAATCCTGCCTTGCCCTTGCCTTAGAAACGGAATGGTTGTCACCTTTTCCCCTCCCTTCCTCCAGTTCTGCGATACTAATACCCTACCGCCTTCCCTTTTTTCAACTTCAACACCTCAATCGTTCTTCCATCCGGCAATGATCATCCTCTACCTCTTTTCCCATTTTCCAGGCTCAGACACGTACCTGTCCGTATTTCCCCTCAATAATAATCATCCACCTTCTTCCTCGTTCCAAAGCTCTACTACCACACCTGTGCTGCGATGCCACGAGGGCTACCGCCTTCAGTCGGGTGAGACGGAGATCCGACCTTCGTGCGTGGATGGCGAGTGGGTGATAACCGTCAACGAGATGCAGGGCTGTAACCCTTACTGCCCCTACGGCTGCCTCAACGGGGGAATCTGTGTCGGACCGGGAGTGTGTCGGTGCCCAGCAGAGTATGGAGGATTATCATGCCAGGAAAAGAGATGCCTTCAGCCTATCAACGGGAACAACATTACCACTGTGTCCAGGTAAGGCTTCTGAGGAGATGCTGTCATCAACACGTTTCATTAAATCGATTGTGGGTAATCAGTACGCAAAAGATATCAAACGTAAGGAGAAAGTTTAACCTTCAATATAATGACATTGTAATTCATGCCGCCTCATTGACTTTTCAGCTTCAATGACGACAGCTCTTATACATACATATAATTCCTATGTATGAGCTTTTATTCTAATACTAATGTGTAAACATATGCATGATAGATGAGAACATGTTTAAACATCGCTTACCCTACAATGCTTCAGTACGCCGTCACAACTAACAATAAGATTTAATTTTCCAGGGACTCGAGGCTGTTTGCCCATTGCGCCCCAGGCTACTTGTTTGAAAACCACGAGACCTTCGTCGAGCTGTACTGCCACAATGGTCAGTGGGTGTACCCCGGCCCTTACCACAAGCTGGGCCGCCTGGCTTGTGTGCCCTTATGTGTACTGGGCTGCGAGAACGGAGGCACCTGCATCGGAAATGAAATCTGTGCCTGTCTAGACAGGTTTTCCGGAGATCGTTGCGAGGTCCCCGTGGAGTGCACCAACGATATGCCTGCACTGCCCAACACAGTCACTGAGCATGTGTAAGTCAGTACATGGGGTCTCCAAATACATCAGATTTATTTATTTATGGTTCATATATACATATTTGTATAAGTAAAATACAGAGCAAAACAAGTTGCTGCTGGTTGCCATCTAAGTTCTCAATAGAAATATTAAATTGATAGAAATGGGATATAAACAGGTCAAACAGATATCAAGGCTTCTGAGACACGATCATAGTTTAAAATCTTTAAAAAAAACTGCAGAGTTTTTTTTTTCAAAATGGGATCGATGTAATCAAACTTGGTATTTTAATTGAAATTTGCAGTTGTTTATTCGCTGCTACAGATTTGGAACGCTGGTAAAAAGTGTGTGCTATCGAATCCATTACTTGACATCTAATCGAAATTTTGTGATGGTGTGAGAGTCATGATGAGCTGTTCTTTTTTAATTTGAATATGTTCAGTAAATTGTTTTGTTTTGGCATAACATATTTTTTTCTTTCACTTATCTGTCATTGAATTACATTTGTTGTTCCACCTTTTTCAAAAAATATACATAAAGTTTATGAACCCAGCAATGAAATACAAAATATATTCTAGTGAAAATCAAATTTGCTCTGCAAATAACGATGAGTTGACGTTACTTTTGATCATCAGTGGCAGAGGGATTTATCGTGTGCAATGCAATCCTGGATACTCCTTCAACAACTCTTTACTCTGGTTGGAGCTACGCTGCCAACAGAGTCTCTGGAGCTTTGCAGGATACTCTGGAGTCAATGCCGTGCCACAGTGCCAGCCCATCTCGGGGAGCATAAGGAAGCAGTGTCAGGAGAGCCCGGAACATGCTTGTGGGACCGCTTACAAGCCTGAGTGCTACATTGAACCTCCTTCAGTTGTGAATGCCACTGTTACCTACAAGTGAGTTCACGATGGATCGTAATTGAGTGCAATAGGGCGGTTTTATCAACATGAACGGATTTGATTAGGCCTCTTGTTACTCAAAGATGGCTCTTCGTTAAATTTTAGAATATGAAATTTTTAACCGCCGCCTTATAATTGCATTATGTAAACAAATCACTTAAATTATGTTATCAGAATTTGAGGTAAGTTTGTCATTGTTTTGAATGTTCTAATGAGCTGTGGGAATTTTCTTCGGAACTCAGAATTCTGCAGCGTTCGTGATCATAAAAAATTTGCACCAATAAATGCCCACGAAAAGAATATTTTACAGCGTTGGTTATCATACCAAATTTGCACTTATAAACGTTTGCAAAAATTCAATTCTGAAGCGTTCGTTATCATACCAAATTTGCTCTAATAAACGTTTACGAAAATTAAATTCTGCAGCGTTCGTTATTATACCAAATTTGTAACAATAAACGTTTACGAAAAGTAAAATCCATCGTTAGTGTTCATCAATAACTCTTTCGTCACAGTGTGTTAGGCGGTTTCATCAACTGCAGTGAAGGGTACGTTATGGCTACTGGAGCTGCCTCCACACCATTTCAGTGTCATGGCAGCTTCTGGTCGTACCCAGACTGCGACACGGACGACCCGCCCGTTTGTCGCCCAGTCTGTCGCGTGGCCTGTCGCAACGGGGGCGTATGCTCCGCCCCTGTTACCTGTACCTGCCAGCCCGGGTACACGGGACCCTTCTGCGGTCAAAAGGTCACGGAACCTTGTACCAAACCTCCTATCCCCGTACCTAACGCTGCTGTTCACATAAGGTGAGGTATGAAATCGGGAAATAATTGTAGGTTGATGAAAATCGGTAGTTTTATCGTTCGGAAATCAACTAAATTTTCAAATTGGGCGTTACAAAAAATTTGGTTTTGTTGTTTGTACGAAACATGGAAATTAACTGTAGAGGTATATTAGATCATTTTTCTTCAGACGAACCTGCATTTCACAAGCGAGTTTCTTGAATCATATGATGCCCTCGGGGAACCATGGCTTTTTTTATGTGTTGGAGCAATATTAATCGTACCAGTTTGCGTAAACAAAATCATATTTTAGATAGTTAACCATTTACTTGGTGAATTACGTAGAATGTACCTGCAGAAAGTTGAATACAAGTCAATTTTGTTAATCAATGGTAATTCCAGCGTGCTGAAAAGCCCTACCAAAGTAAGCTGCTCTAATTTATTCATTTGTAGAACTCCAAATTTTACCATGTTCCAGCTTCGTGGATCAGTTCATGGTCTGCGCTAGAGGGTTCCAGTTCCGGTCTGGAAGGGTGCGAGAGGAGATCTGGTGCAAGGACGGGGAGTGGATGTTCCCCACAAAGTCAACCCGCGCCCTTTCTCGGGGCTGCTATCCGATCTGCAGGTAATGCGGGAATAGTAGGAAAATCATGCTCAAATGACGTGAAAGGTGTTGCGAGGAATGGTGGAAATGGTAAGAAAATATGAGGCAAAATGAGGTCAGCCTGCTAAATGATTGGGAAATGTGGACGAAATTTAATTATTTACTTCAATGCACAAAGCTTGTCCATATAAATGAAGACAATTTTTTTTTTCTTATTGCCCTTAGTGAGTTCGTGTGAATGGACCATCACCTTATGGCATACATTTTTTAATTTTCTCATTTATTATCTGAAACTCAATCTATGTTTTCGGAATATTGAATTGACTTCAAAAACATTTTCAACTCTTACATTGGAGGGATTAGGCCGATAGAACATTATCCTTTTGACGGAATTCATTTTCATTCGTGGATAAAATAATATAAGCATTCTCCGTGAAAACATCTCGATGCACGGTGTAATGTTTCTGTTCCTTTATTTATTGACAACGCACTGGTTAACAATTTAAAATCTCCATGAAAATCTCCATTCATGATAAAATTATTACAATCAATGCATTGCATTGACGTCACCAATTATTTCACGTAACAAAAGTTTCTCAGTCAAAAATTTCCTGTACTCACGTGAGCTAATTTTTAAAATGAAGCGAAAAGGCGGATAAAAATATAAACCTAACGCACCATTGCGTTATGTTTATATCATTAGAGTTAACGGAATTCCTCTGATTGAAATTACAGCCTGGTTTCCAGCAACAATCGTTTCAAGGCAACGACCTTGTGACAGCCCCATTAGCGGCAATGTTTTCCGCCTCTAATTCCAGCGGCGGATGCTTGAACGGCGGAATTTGTGTCGGACCGGAAGAGTGTGCCTGCGTGCACCCCTTCACCGGACGCCGCTGCGAGACGCTCAACAACCACCTCTGCTGGAGCGTGCCGGCTCGGGGGGAGAACATCCAGATGGTATACAAGTGAGTGTAGCCGTGGTCTAGATTGCCTTTTGATGTGCGACTTGACTCTGATACTGGAAGACATCGTTATCTGATGCCCGACATTTTCTTGCTAATTTACTGTAGTGTACTTATATAAGAAGTGTCCTACATTGCAAAAATAAAATTATAACTGTTATTGTGACCCAATATGGTGGTTTTCGTCGTCACTTGATCGTCATTGTTTCCTATCTCTACTAATTGTTTGAGTCATACAGGAGTAACTTAAACATGGTGTGTGTTTACCGTGGATTTATGTGTGCACTCTCTTGATGATTTTGTTGTTCGGTAAGTTGAAGCTATTTGTGTACATTTATTAGAGGTTTATACTCATTTTGCTGATGAAGCATTTAACTGAATGGGAGACAATAAAAACATTATTATAATATGCGAAAACAACAACTTCTTCCGGAGTTTTTTTCACACAATTCAGTCGTTTTCTATACTTATTTGTACATTGCAAATAATGCAGAATTATTCCTCACTTACAGGACATATTTTCAATATTTGCAATATAATTTTCCAAAGAAATTCCTCCTATTACTGAAAGAGGTAGAGACCTTGCAACCCAGCAAAAAATTAAAGGTATCAAAACGGAAGAAATTAGGACAAAATTTTTGTGAATGTATTCTCGCCTATAAAAATTGATTTTCAAGGAAACACGATTGTCTCGCTTATCTTTGAACCAAACATGCAGCCTTACTACGCCTATGGATAAACAGTGCTTGACCCGAGACTTCACTCTCCAAATGCTTCTTTTTCATTTACATGAGATAAATTTGAGGGGAAAAAATGATATAAATTATTTTTTTTGCCCAAACACTGCGGACGAGCCTGTGTCGTCACCAACCTGTCTACCCCGTCACTCAACACAACAACGGTATAGCATACTGACAACACTTAAAGATCGGATTGAAGTTAGCCAATCATCTGCCTAACATTAGCCAACCATCCGCCCACCATCAGTCAACCATCAGGCAAATGTCAGTCAAATATCAGCAGGCCATCAGCTAACCATGAGCCAATCATCACCCAACCATCTGCCAACCATCAGCTAATTATCAGTCAACAATCAGCTAAATATCAGCTTATCTTCCAGCCAAACATCAGTCAGCCACCAGAAAACCTTAGGTCCACCTCCAGCTAACCATGAACCAACCATCACCCAACCATCTGCCAACCATCAGCCAATCATAGGTCATCCATCAGGCAACTATCAGCCAATCATCAGCCAACAATCAGCTAACTATCAGCTTATCGTCCACCAAACATCAGTCAACTACCAGAAAACCTTAGGTCCACCATCAGTCAATCATCTGCCAACCATCAACACACCATAATCAAACTTCAGTCAACTATCAACCACTTATCAGTTATCCATCAGCCATTAATAAGTCAACCATGAGTCTAGAATCAGCCTACCACCAGCCTTCGATCACCAACAGCTGTGAACCAACAGCCAACTATCAAACAAACATCAACCAACCATCCGGTAACCATCGGGGGCGATGGTAAAACACCCACCATATCTCCCTGGAACCATCGATGTCTAAACTCATAGCGTTGGAATCAGCGACTTGGAGGCAGCCTCTCGAGGCATGTCATTCTAAAAACGCTAAGAGTAGAAGACCCTCCCATTCAATAATACAACACCCTCCCATAAAGAAGTACAACACCCTTCCATACAAGAGTACAACACCCTCTCATACAAGGGTAGAACACCCTCCCATGCAGAAGTACAACACCCTCCCATACAGAAGCAAAACACCCTCCCATATAAAAGTACAACACCCTCCCATACAGAAGTACAACACCCTCCCATACAACAGTGTAAAACCCTCCCATAGAAGAGCACAACACTCTCCCATACAATAGTACAACACCCGCCCATCCAAGAATAGAACCCTCTCCCATAAAGAAGTACAACACCCTCCCAAACAAGAGTACAACATCTATCATACAAGAGTACAACACCCTCACATACAAGAGAACAACACCCTCGCATACATAAGTAGAACACTCTCCCATACAGAAGTGCAACACCCTCCCATACAAGAGTAGAACGTATGCTTTCACCTAAACTTGTTTGAGAAGAAAAATGTAATGAAATGTTAAGAGTTTCATCGTATGAGTTTAGTGTTGTTTCGTTTGCTATTGTATGCGGATAATGTTTGTTCTACTTCATCAATTCATGAGAATTTATACGACTTGTATTTCCTGCTATTTCAGCAAAGGGTTTGCTAAGAGTCAGGTGGTTAAGATCAACAAGCGTGCATCAGCCATGCACGGAATAGTTTCATCCACCTAGCGGATAGTTCCTGCCTTTATGCCAACCCATTAAAAGTAATTGATTTTAAACAGCCAAATTCCCATAGTTATTCGTTACAGTTGCTTGACTTTGCCACTTCATTTAGAAAACGGACACTTCAGGACATCAGGAGTCTGTGCAAATGTGCCTGCTTGTTAAATAGGCTAGTATTTTTGTGGGTTAGAGGGTTGTTTCAATAGTGATCCACAATCTTCTAGTTGGAACTCGCCTACCAGTTAAGGGTACATCGTGCATCATAAACTGGTCATCAGGATCCCACCAAGAGAGTAAATATAATTGTTTCCTACTAAACACTCGCGGGATCATAGCTTATGCTGTGAATGTCTGTTTTCATAAAAAGTATCTAAATTAAAGTAATCTGTGCTGAAGATATTTACACCCACGCTAGAAGGAAACTTTTACTTGGATCCATTTCTATTTGGATGATTTTACCGCTTATTTTACTGGCCTGTTGCTTGCATCATGTACTTGTCTTATGTATCTTTTCCCAGCTTTTTTTCCCAATTATGTATCGTTTCTGCTACCATATAACAATATTATTTATGTTACCTATCCAGCTTCTTGACTGCTCCCCCTCCCATTGATCCTTCACATAATAATCATCAACCATTCATTCCTCCTCCATCTCCGGCACTCCCCTCCATTCATCATAATTGTTTACTAATTAAATTGAAGATATTAATTATGGAATGGAAACCTAATTGTTTATGTCAGCAGCCAGCGGCGGGAGCTAATTATTCCTGTCAGCAGCGGCGGGAGCTAATTATTCCTGTCAGCAGCAACAGGAGCTAATTGTTCCTGTCAGCAGCGGCGGGAGCTAATTATTTCTGTCATCAGCGGTGGGAGCTAATTATTCCTGTCAGCAGAAGCGGGAGCTAATTACTCCTGTCAGCAGCGACAGGAGCTTATTATTCCTGTCAGCAGCGGTATGAGCTAATGATTCCTGTCAGCAGCGGTGGGAGCTAATTATTACTGTCAGCAGTGGCAGGAGCTAATTATTCCTGTCAGCAGCGGCGGGAGCTAATTATTTCTGTCAGCAGCGGCGGGAGCTAATGGTTCCTGTCAGCAGCGGTGGGAGCAAATTATTCATGTCAGCAGCGGTGGGAGGTGGTTATTCCTGTCAGCAGGGACTGGAGCTAATTATTCCTGTCAGCAGCGGCGGGAGCTAATGCTTCCTGTCAGCAGCGGCAGGAGCTAATTATTCCTCTCAGCAGCGGCGGGAGCTGTAAGCCCCTCACTCACACTCTTTGTCCCCTTTAAAGGTAGGTTAGGGGGGATGTGGGGCGACATAGCTCTTTCTGGTATTAGCCCGCCGTAGCTGATGACCCATGAAACAATGTTGTGTTGATGGAGGAGACAAAAGCAAGAAAGTATTAATGGATTATGATGATGACGATCGTCTGAATAGGTCAGAAATAGGTAGGATGACGATCACAATGACGATAAAGATGATAGTGATGATGAGGATGAGGATGATGATGATGGTGATGATGATGACGATGATGAATATGATGATGATGATGATGATGAGGAGGAGGAGGAGGAGGAGGAGGAGGAGGAGGAGGAGGATGCAGATGATGATGATGAGGATGATGATGATGATGATGAGGATGATGATGATGATGATGATGAGGAGGATGATGATGATGATGACGATGAGGATAATATCTTGCCTGTTTCCTTGCCTCCTCTACACTGATAATCTCTTGACCGTTTTCTTGCCTCCTTTACACTGAAAATCTTTTGGCCGTTTACTTGCCTCCTCTACACTGATAATCTCTTGGCCGTTTCCTTGCCTCCTCTACACTGATAATCTCTTGGCTGTTTCCTTGTCTCCTCTTCACTGATAACCTCTTGGCCGTTTCCTTGCCTCCTCTACACTGATAATATCTTGCCCGTTTCCTTGCCTTCTCTACACTGATAACCTCTTGGCCGTTTCCTTGCCTCCTCTACACTGATAACCTCTTGACCGTTTCCTTGCCTCCTCTACACTAATAATATCTTGCCCGTTTCCTTGCCTCCTCTACACTGATAATATTTTGCCCGTTTCCTTGCCTCCCCTACACTGATAACATCTTGCCCGTTTCCTTGCCTCCTCTACACTGATAATCTCTTGGCCGTTTCCTTGCATCCTCTACACTGATAGTCTCTTGCCCGTTTCCTTGCCTCCTCGACACTGATTACCTCATGGCCGTTTCGTTGCCTCCTCTACACTGATAATTTCTTGCCCGTTTTTTTGCCTCCTCAACACTGATAATTTATTCTCCGTTTCCTTGCCTCCTCAACACTGATAATCTGTTGCCTGATTCCTTGCCTCTTCTACACTGATAATATCTTGTCCGTTTCCTCGCCTCCTCTACACTGATAATATCTTGCCCGGTTTCCTTGCCTCCTTACACTGATAATCTCTTGCCCGTTTCCTCGCCTCCTCTACACTGATAATATATTTCCCGTTTCCTTGTCTCCTCTACACTGATAATCTCTTGCCTGTTTCATTGCCTCCTCTACACTGATAATATCTTGCACGTTTCCTTGCCTTCTCTACACTGATAACCTCTTGGCCGTTTCGTTGCCTCCTCTACACTGATAATATCTTACCCGTTTCCTTGCCTTCTCTACGCTGATAATATCTTGCCCGTTTCCTTGCCTCCTCTACACTGATAATCTTTTGCCCGTTTCATGGCCTCCTCTACACTGATAATATCTTGCCCGTTTCCTTGTCTCCTCTACACTGATAATATCTTGCCTGTTTCCTTACCTCCTCTACGCTGATAATATCTTGCCCGTTTCCTTGCCTCCTCAACACTGATAATCTTTTGCCCCATTCTTTGCCTCTTCTACACTGAAAATATCTTGCCCGTTTCCTTGCCTCCTCTACACTGATAATCTCTTGCCCGTTTTTTTGCCTCCTCTACACTGATTATTTATTGTCCGTTTCCTTGCCTCCTCAACACTGATGATCTTTTGTCCGATTCCTTGCCTCTTCTACACTGATAATCTCTTGCCCGTTTCCTTGCCTCCTCTACACTGATAATCTTTTGCCCGTTTCCTTGCCTCCTTTACACTAATAATCTCTTGCCCGCTTCCTTGCCTCTTCTACACTGATAATCTCTTGCCCGTTTCCTTGCCGTCTCTACACTGATAATATCTTGCCCGTTTCCTTGCCTCCTCTACACTGATAATATCTTACCCGTTTATTTGCCTCCTCTACGCTGATAATATCTTTCCCGTTTCCTTGTCTACTCTACACTGATAATCTCTTGCCCGTTTCTTTGCCTCTTCTACACTGATAATATCTTGCCGGTTTCCTTGCCTCCTCTACACTGATAATCTCTTGACCGTTTCCTTGCCTCCTCTACACTAATAGTTTCTTGCCCGTTTCCTTTCCTCCTCGACATGGATGATCTCTTAGCCGGTTCCTTGCCCCCTCTACACTGATAACCTCTTGCCCGTTTCCTTGCCTCCTCTACACTGATAATCTTCTGCCCGTTTCCTTGCCTCCTCGACACGGATAACTCTCTCACAGCATAATGCCCAAATAGGCCAAGCGGTCTCTTCCAGTGAAATATGTGGAAATGAGCTCGCAGATCTTGTCGACGAACTTGCCTCTACTCACGAAGAACAATTTGTTGCCATCCCCTACCGAGGCTGGTTCCCAATCCCCCACTCCTAAATAGCGTTCCATTGAAACGATGTGTGGCAACATAGTGAGCTAGAAACGGCTATCAGCCAAACTTTATTTCCGTGAACGAATGACTAAGTTTTCACACAGGAATGACAAACTGTTTATCAACAATGAATGCACAGGACACTGTTGAATAATTCAACACCCTCTATTGCACTCGACATGAAGCACTAACTGATGCAGTGTAATGCGCTTGCAGCGGCTCGACGATCTTTCTTAATCCTCAACTCACGCAACTAAGCCTACTCACCGACCAAATTGTTAGAGGAAAACTGTTCGCAGTCAGAAAGCACACCGGGATACATGAAGCAGTCTAGACAAGTGTATACTATATATAACAATAATTATCCAGACGTATAATGAACTTTTTTTTCTCATTAATCAGGGAGCATAGCAATAAAGATCTATTTAGAGAATGACCTATAAATTCTCATCCACTATATAATGTAATACAGTGGATTATTCCCGTACGCACTATTGTGCACACCTACTATAATAGGAACAGAAAAATGTATTATTAAATGCATACTTTCCCCACGAACCAATGTTCGTGATTGTAAAAATTAATGTGCGTCGTGACCTTCGTGGTAAACTTACGAAAGTTTACGCTCGGGCTCCGGTGAAGCAGAGTCCCTTGAACTTTAACATGACCCAATTCATTGTATAATCCAGAGTCAAGTACATGTTTCTTTACAAAGTTTATCAATTACGTTCTCACAAATCGTAATCCGACTCTCTTTTTTAAGAGGTTTTGGTGGTGTGACTTTCGTCAACACGTACTGAGGAGCTTCTCACACGCATCGGTGTAAATTTATTTATATTCGTCTGCGTGCTTCTCCTTTTTATAACTATGTAATTTTGAAATAATTTGCTTATTCAGTTTAAAATATTTCATGATACAACCGGATACAACAATATAATATTAAATTCAAGTATAACTACTCCAACGGATTGCCGGTCTGACTTATCGCGAGCTTCCCACAGTGACTACTCACAATTATTCCTATTAAATTCATTAAACGCAACGAAACACCTGCATTGAAGCCATTCCAATACAACCCTCCGAAATAAAATAAAAATCCACGATTCCAATCCGTAAACATCACAGGAATGATCATAACTTGTCTGGCCATTTTGTATCTTGTGTCCTCTTGAATTACACTACTTGGTTCTGTGTATGTTACAGAAATATCTGTGTTTTCCTTGCATTAACGCCCACATTTAACTTATTTCCACGAGTGGTTGGGAGACTAAGCAAGGCTGAGTTTTGAGTTTATTCTAGATACTTCAAAGTACATCATAATTCCCGGATCAATACATTTGTGTATTGAGGAGACACAAGAAATTGCGCGTGCATCACTAGAAGTTATTTCTTGTAGCAGGTATGCTGCTCGGGCTCATTCGCTAAGCACCACTGCTTGAGTACTGGAGGAAACGATCCTCAAACCCTTAACGCTAAATCAATATAAAACCTTAAAGAAAATAAGATTACGGATGACTGAGGCTTTGTACCCTTTTTATTTAAAAAATGCCTAGCGGCAAAGACCATATTGAGCGAAAAAAAATGTTATTGCTGATGGTGAAGTGAGCTTGTTCAATTTTTACATGACACTAACAAATTTAATTTCGATACTTGGTCGATTTCTACTTTTAGTTTTGTCATTATTCTGATTCCGTGAGAATAATCATGCGCAAAAGACCGATCTTGTTTAATACAATGGACCTGTTGGCTAATTCTGGGAAACACAAAACCACAATTAATCGATACACAGGAACCGTAGCAAGATTTTGTAATTTACACAATAACAATGTATTGTCCTATTCATGAGAAACACAATGACTTTCACACGATTCTTCAGGGTGGAACATTCATGAAGTTTTGACTAATATTCGAGAAGTTGTCCAACTTTCTTTGATGGAGTTTCATGGTAATTGGATTACTGAGATGTGTTCGTTACTTAAGTGCCACGAATTATTTACTAACATATATTGATTACCTTTGATTGAGTATTCCAGTTTATGTGTGATGCTGTCCATATGAATATTTGCTACACGGTTCCAATTGCTTCAATGTCTTGCATTCTCATCTCATGTTCTTGTGAATGTTTTTTCTTCAACCCTTGATAGGACTTCTTCTTTAGCGCGTTCTTTTTTGATCTTCATAATAACTTTGGTGTAACTGAGTGACTGTGTGTTCCCATCCATCCTATTTTGAAGTTATGCACGTTTGGTACACTGTATGTGAGGAGCCTCCTCTCCTGCGAACGAGCATTCATGAGAACATCATTTTGGATTTCAGGTACTTCATGGGATGAAATGACTTAATCTATTAACATAATTACAGTGCGTGAAGAAGACACAAGGTCAACAAAGTTTCATTAAAATGCAAGAATCACGTAGCCTTCGCACTGGAAATCCGACTGCTGCTAATCGTTCAGTTTTCTTTCCTGAAGGAGACGTTCAAAGCGAAGTGCCCAATTTTCTGCGCCCATAAACAGGCGTCGCACGGGCTGCTCAATTTTCTGCCTAAGCTTCCTCTGGAAAATTCAATTTTCTCAAAAAGGGCGGCAGCGACCGGCCTGTCTGCAGATGCTGGCAGACTTTTCCATCATACGCGGCCCTTGCCAGGAGAATCTAATAATATTCTGAAGAGGCAGGCAGGGGAGAGAAGGAGGGGAGGAATAGACGAGGGAGGGGGCATGTTGGAGATGTATATTGATCGATGGGCTGTCATTGGCTCATTGAATATTGGCGAAGGCAATCGCTGATTGGAGAGTGTGGATAAGGTGTCGGGAAGAGTTTGATGGGCCTCCATGAACTTACGTTTGGGGACGGAGAGCAGGGTACTTAATAATTGATGAGTGCTGCGTACCTTGGAGAAAAATTGGTATGTGCTTTGAACACCTTTAAGTCAACTAATGAACATGAATGCTATTGAACTCATTCAGAGGCGAATAATTGCTCGAATTGAAGAGTTCGATTGAAGAAGAACAGGGATTCGTTACGTAATATTTGTTTTGTCAAATTGGAAATTACTTCTATTGACCCCGATACTTAAATACACCAATGTATGACCAGAAACACCAGTTCCCTTCCATGTGATTGCTATGCAACCATATGTATTATTCCTTTCTTGGTCCCTTATATTTTGAAAATATGCCTGAAAATAGTGCCAATAATAATATTCAATGTTATGGTTTATTTTCTGACAATTTATCTCAAATTCTATCTTATCTGGAATCATCATTCTAACATTTTTATGGTTTTGTTTCTACATAATAAAAATTAAAATCGGATATCAGAAAAAGCATGCATCCTGCAAGTTCAGAACATAACATTTGTAAAATATTTATTGAGCCACACACAATATTCTTCAATCATAAAAAATATAGTCATGGCGTAGCAAGTGCATTAGCTACATATATACTATTCTTTCCAATTTTGTGGACGAATGAAATATACTATTTTATTTCAAAAAAGTCCTGCTCTATATGAATATTCAGCACCACGTCATCAAGCCCGGTCAACTATTCAATTGTCCCACTCCCCCCACGCTTCTAAATCGCGTACAACAAAATATAAAATAGGATCGACACCCACCACATTACTCATTCGTTTATCACCGCCTTACTTCCAATCATCTACACCTAATTGGGTGGCCATGGGCCACCCAAACTGTATCTGTTCCTGCTCTATGTGTTCACAGTTTCCGCTATTTAACCACCAGCATTGGATTGACTGCAATATAGTTTTTCTTTTATATTCTCCACATCCGTTTGACTGTACCTGGCATTCAGTTCACCGTGTCTTTCCTTTTTTGTTCTCCGCAGCATCGCGCTTGTCATTAACTTATTTCTTGCATGCATACCGTCCGTTTCGGACAACTATTCATTTTACCTGTCCCTCATAACCCTCGCACATCCTTGTATTCAGTCATCGACCGTATCTCAACCGAATTTTCTACTTCATGAATGTTCAATAACCGCCACATCTCCTATAATGTGCTTTCTTTTCTCCACTATCTCCTAGAGGTACTCAATTCTCTCCTGGTACCTGCCATTAGTTCCAAATCCACCGCCTGCTCATTTCCGCTCAACCACGAACATTTTCATTCTCCTCCCCATCTGCAGCCGTGTCAGTGCCATCGTCTCACCCGTGCGTCCGCCCGAGTTGAGACGCCTGCAGCACACTCCAGAATGTCTTTCTTGCGAACGTTTTTATCCAAGTGTCGCTAAAGATTCCCGCTGTTCAAGTCCTGATGTAGGGATGGTTCGACCCTCCTCTCAAGTGCCGCACAAAAGATCACCTTGAAAGTTTCAACTCAAGAAACTCCCTCCACTCTCGACTATAAACTTTTACACGACGGTAAATTCCTATCTCGTTGGAGTTTTGCCGCGGAAACTTTGAGGATTTTTTTATCGTCCCCAGTGACGGAGAATTACGAGGTCGTGGGTAGGATGGTGTATTCACAAACGCATCTAACGACTCGTAAGTGTTTCTTCTTTGCCGATTAGAAGCTCTGAGCAGTTAGTTTAATCGACGAATAAGAATGGGAAACGATTTTCCCACTGCTAAAATAAAGGAAGATTTCTTTTATCACCTATCCTTTCGAGAACGACAAAAAAAAATCAAAGTTACAGAGACTGTATTTTGTTTATGTTTTTCTGCTTCTTGAAGGGCTTTCAGGAAGGCGAGAAGGACTAAGCTTTTTCATTGCTACAACAGACGACGAGTTGCTGTTCTAGGAGGACCGAAATCTCCATTAACGGAATAAAAAAAATTCAACACTCATGCTCTTAATATTCATTGTGAGCTGACTATTTTTCATTGTGAGCTGACTCTGGTTTGTTTGTAGAGGCGGACACACCTGCATGGGGCATTAGTGACAAATCACTTTTTTTTTCTTACATGTTGCAACATTTTTTAAATATCCTTCACACATGTACACCGGGGTAAAACGATGTTTGAAATTCGACACGGCCTTTGGCTTATGTGAACAAATAATAACAGCGTTGTCAGGAGCAAAACTGGGACTAATAATGTTGCCTTGCCTATGTAAATTGTCTAGCAATTTTGAAGTTAATCTGCAAAATCTAAAATAGCTAATACTCATCACGTATTTTTGTATCTTCTTTGTGCAGCGCTTCCCTGAGCACCTCACAGTGCTATGAAGGATACTCTCTCTCTCAAGAAATGACATGGAACCAAACCTGCTCTGTCGGTCGCTGGAGTTTACAGGTCCCCACAAGTTTAGCTGGCTTTGTGGTTAACCCCCACATACGACCATCAGTGTTCAGTGTTTTCGACGCATCCCAACTTCGGGGTGGGGATGCCTCAGCGCCGATCTTTGATGGGGTAGACCCCGGCCTTCTCTCGGTGTCGGAAAGGAACTGTACCCCCGTGTGTGAACCTGCGTGCAGGAACGGCGGGGTGTGCATCAAGCCGAACGAGTGTAGCTGCCCCGAAAACTTCTCAGGTGCAAGATGCACCGAAGCTGTTCCTAGAAATTGCTCAGATTTACCTGACTCCGCCAGCAAAGGGTACATTCACTATCGGTGAGTCGAGGGAATGTTAAGATCTATGATGGAGACAAAAGTCCTTCGATTTATGCATTGCTAAAGAAACGACAGTAATTTGTAAGAATTGTACCTGACTGCGTGAAATTTACCTGGAGAATGTTTACCGAATATCCATCCCAATCTACATTAGGCAAACTTTTATGCAACATCTTGACTCTCCGGGAGTGATCTACTACCTTGTTTGTCTTTTATCGAGACCATTATTAGTATTATGCCTCGGACATGGAGTCTATGTAATGTGTCCTGTGCCTCGGACATGTGGATTTCTATCCCAGGCATGCGATTTTGAATTCCATTTCAACATTAAATCGTGTCTTCAGCGCTTCTCATTTTGTTTTACTTCTTTGTGTTCGTAAGGTACCCTGAGCGTGAGGCCACCGTGCAGTGCATTAAGGGCCACCAACTGTCAGTTGGCACGACACGCACCACTCTTCTCTGTTCCGACGGGCTATGGTATTTAACCTCACCACAAGAAGCCACGAACGCAACACAAACGAGCATATCTTCCACAGACTGGACTGGTAACGGCGGATTATCAATTGCCTCACTTGGAAGCGGACTTCTCAGTTCTGAGGGTACTATACCACCTTCTGTCGACACCAGATTCAGAAATCCAGTCGAGCGTCTCAGTAATCGAGCCTCCTCGTCTCCCTTGGCTGCTCTTTCTCAACTGCCTCACCTCTCTTGTCACCCTGTCTGCCAAAAGCCCTGTCTCAATAACGGTACCTGCGTGGGACCGGATCAGTGCCAGTGCACCGACGGTTTTGCCGGGGATCACTGCCAACTGTCCAAGTGTGCCGGGGCACCGCAAAAGATACGCAACTCCGTAATGATATTCAGGTGAGGGAGAAATATTCAACGAGCGCTTATGTGATGAAAAACGTGATCTGGTGGTGAATTATTCAGTGTTGTGCGATAGTCTGGAACCGGCTGATTGTTTTTTGAGCTGCAGGTGAATTTGAAAAATGTTTGGCGGCGAGACGGGCTGCTGTATGTTGTCTCGTGCTGGCAAAGTGAGAGCTGCCACTTCTCGCCTCCAACGAAAATAATTTTCACGGTGATTATGCAAAATAGCAAAATTCGAGCAATGCAGAAATGCACTATTGCAGAGAAACAGAAATGCAGAATTGCAACACCTGAGAAAATTGTGTTAGGAACCTAAATGTAAACTTTCCGACAAGTATCTGGGGAAGTATTTGTTGAGCAATAAAATGTATCGCATTGTTCACGGTCTTAGATGTGTACTTCTGTTGGATGACCTTCAACTCGTAATGTCCTGTCCACCCATACCTATTTTAAGGTATGCTATGATTTATTTTTGTTACTTTTCTCTAATCTCCAAATAGAACTGCCATACCTATTACATATAATCATCAGAGCAGACGATCCTCAGGTCCTGGCTTCTGCCCAATAGTCAAGCAACCTTATAAATCGTTTGTGAATACGGTCTGTCACGTAAATATGTGTTTTTTTCCACACCCTGGGTTTTCACTCTCCCGTCTTTCTGCAGCAAGGAGTACCTCAGCGGGGTGTCTCGTTGCCGATCCGGATTTCGCCTGCATGGAGGCGACACGGCCGCTCGCTTTGTATGTCGGGACGGAGTCTGGAGATACGTGCAGGTGAGGTTGAATGGGAGGAGTCCCAAGATTCAGGCCGGTAAATTTAGTTGGAGGGAGGCACGACATTTTTCATCCCAGTGATACAAGCACATCAAAGAACGTGCCAGGTTTCTCGGTAAGTTTTTGGTAATTTCTTGGTAGGTTCTAGGTAGGTGGAAAAGTGGTCGGAGGATTTTCGCAGGCCGATGAAACGGACTAAAGTTGGACTCGGGATAGGCAGTTAAAGGTAAATAAATTTGATCAATGTAGCACCTTAGACTACTTTAGGGCAAGTGTTTGAATCAACTAATGTAAGAAAATGTGATCAATGTAGCATTTTAGACTACTCTAGGGAAAGTATTTCAATCAACTGGTTTGTTCAAAAACCATGAGAATGCAAGTATCAGGGACGGAGCAACGCTGCCAACGATATATGTCGATTTGGGTTGATGGCGATAAGATCAAGCGATCGTTAGTATTAGAGTTTTTGTAACAAGACACCTCCTATTGACTGGTTGCGTCAGAGGGAAAAAGTATTTTTGATGCAGCAGAGTTCATTGCAATCCAGCAAGGTTCCTCGGGAGAATTTTCCTAATGTACTTCAGTAACAAAAGGTTCCTAAAATGAATACTACGAAGAAAACTGAAGGTAGTTGAGTCATGTTCATGGCTGATGAACCCTCTCCATATATGCACCCCCAAGAAGCAAGAAGTTGTTATCTTCAGAATAAGTTAAATATATGTATGATATTCAAATTTAAAGAAAGGGTGCTCATATGTGTACTATGGAGACCCTACGGACGTGTACTATGACTACCCTGCGGATACATAAATGTATATATATATGTATATTCATGCTTGATCAGAAGGTGAAGGATTCAGAGCTGGATCTTCATATAAATTTAATGATGTTATACCCACGACGCACGTTTCGCTATACATTAGCTCATCAGGTGGGAGTAAATATAAATCGAAATTCTTCAAAAAGACGAAAGAAATTACGCTGGTTATACCCATAAGGAGTATCCACATTACGAATTTAAAAGAAATTTAATCAATACAAATGCCGCAGAATTAAACAAGTCCATGATTGGCTGCTTCTTGGGTACAGTCCTGGCCAAGAGAGATGAACAGCATTTTCTTATGAAGGGGCGACTTTGACGACGGCTTCTCGTAAAAGGGAACAAGAATATTTAGTAAGATTTCTAGCGGGTATGAGTTGGATGGCATGTAAAAACTTATGTCGGAACAGACTTAAATCACCTCATACCGCAAAAGAATAAGGAAAAAAAGGTCATCTCTTAGTCCAACAATCAGGAGTGGGGCATCTAACAGCCTTTCGTCCTGAACGGATTTCTTTTGAGTCGAGAACGTAAATGCTTCAAATCAGCACAATTCTTTGTATCAAGTTTCTACCATGCGCAAACGAATGCTACAACGACTGTGCGGTAGTCACTCTACACATTCCTTAACTGCTACTCTCTCTAACTTGGGGTTAACAAGATTGGCCTGACCCTCGTCTGCAACACCACTTCCTTCTGTTGGGGTCAATATTAATATTAGCATGATCCTTGCCTGAAACACCACTTCTTTCTGTACGTGTCAATATCAAGATTGGCCTTACCGCGGTCTGCAACACCCCCTCCTTCTGTAGGATTCAATATTTCTTCTGTTCATCTTCCACAGGAGGCAGACCTAATCAGCAGCATGTCAAACAGTAGCAGAGAGACATCCTATGGACAGCCTAGCACTTCTTCACAAGGTATTTCAAATGGGATGAGCAGCATCAAAAAATCCTACGCCTCATGTGGAGTGACGATCAGAAATAAGAAAAATGTCATACAAAGACATTTTTTTCTGACCTGATGTACGAGACTCTTCAGGTCGGTGCGCGAGTCTCCTTATATTCTTCCGTACTTCCAGTGTAACTCAAATATGATGTGGATCCGTATTGCAGTAATGAAGATCATAATGTTTCGAATTAGTTGATGTCATTTAAATTGTTATTAAGTTAGGAGGAATTTAAGAAGGGTAATTGTAGGTGTTCATAAATAATCAAAAGATAATCGAAATCGTTGCTTTGCCTGGATTTAATTTTCTTCCGTTAAATTTCTTACCTGTCTTTTGTTCTCCTGTGATACAGTGAAATTAGATTCTATAAAATATAATCATCTTCATTTAACCTGGCACTTAATACTCCAAGTCACAGTAGAATCTTCAAAGATTTTTTTTTTAACATCGTTACACATCTTCTGGATTCTTTTACTGAAGGGCGTATTTCCCTACCTCCCTCCACCAAACTCAGACACCTCTACAGTGCTGAGCGATGGGCAGCCCCTGCAGTGCCTCCCCGTCTGCTCGCGGCCCTGCCTCAACGGTGGCTGGTGTGTGGCACCGGATACCTGCCGCTGCACAGAGGGTTTCTACGAGGGCCAGTGCCACTTGCGTGAGTGCCTAAAACAGCAGTGAGGGACAGGCAACACATGCGTGAGTGCCTAAACAACAGTGAGGGACAGGCAACACATGCGTGAGTGTCTAAACAGCAGTGAGGGACAGGCAACACATGCGTGAGTGCCTAAACAGCAGTGAGGGACAGGCAACACATGCGTGAGTGCCTAAACAGCAGTGAGGGACAGGTAACACATGCGTGAGTGCCTAAACAGCAGTGAGGGACAGGCAACACATGCGTGAGTG
>SDVV010003794.1:1134-20925 GCA_016164225.1 Gammarus roeselii | reverse complement strand
TATACACATACATACACACATACATACACATACATATGCATACATACACACATACATACTTATACACATACATACTCACATACATACATATAATGAACAAAATAACAGATATAACGAAAAAGAAACTATGGGGGAAAGTTGTCAAGAGAAGAAGAGAGATAAGTTAATGCAGCTTCAACAGAACAAACGAGGTAAAAGGAGTAACCAAGGTGAAAGCATAACCAGGAATGGGTAGAGAAGGAGAGATAGTGAAGAGTGAAGAGTAGAAGGGTCCGAAATAAAATAGGGTGTTCACCCCCCCGGTTGGATCGTGACCCCGTGCGACCCGTGAACCAGTAGCTTTAGGGTGGGTTATGGGTGTTAAAGAGTTAGAAAGTTTTATGTACCGTTTTACTGTCAAAATAAGATTTTTTTGTAGTGTTGGATGTCTTGCTTCTACCAATTTCGTTTACTATAACGAATATTGAATAAAACCACTCAAACATATTTACATCAAGTCTGCTATGTAAGGTACGCAGTCAACAAGATCTAGGATGCAAAATATGTCTAAGGTACATAATTAACGAAATTTATACATACAGGAACGTTAGCCTCACTGCATTGGCACATGTATTAGGGCACCATGTAGGCATTTACACACATTGTGCAAGAAGGGTTACCATACACTGCCAAGTGCTTGAATACCTATGAAACCTATCCTAATCTAACCTATAGAACAACATCCCTTGCTTTTGTTACAAGATATTTAATATGGATCAGCTTTATGTCATGTTATGTTAAAAGAACTAATCAACCTATCTTAACCTAATCTATTGTATCCAATAAATTACCTATTTTTCAATCGACTTTTCATGCTAACATATGATTTTTTTCAGTGTTTTAGGATTAATGCATAACAAATATCTACATATGTTTCTACATTTTGATTAATCCCTTGCCTTTTCATGCTTACATACGATGTTTTCAGTGTTATAGGATTAATGCATAATAAATATCTCCACATGTCTCTTCATTTTGATCAATCCTTTGACTTTTCATGCTTACAAATGATTTTTTTTTCAGTGTTTTAGGAGTAATGCATAACAAATACCTCCACATGTCTCAACTTTTTGATCAATCGTTTGCAGTTTGATACACACATCCTGTTTTGATCTAGTAAATCATCAAAACCTAACCTAAACTAACTAATTTACGGAATTTAGTCATTGTTATATACAATGCTTAACAAATATCTCCACTTGACTTTACATATTGATCTATTTTGTGCAGTTTTGATACGCATTTCCGTTTTTGATCTAGCAAATATAATCGGTTTTCACCTATAATTTAATCATGGTTTGAATGTTATATTTTTTTTTCATACGTTTCTGATTTTTGATTTGATACAATTCTAAATCACTTCCACATGTTATTCACACCGATCAAAAACTTAACCAAGCCAAATCTAACCTGACCTTATGTATGGTACCTGACCTAACCTTATGTACGCTTTTCAGTCATTGATATATATATATATATATTTTTATATATGAACCCCCTCCACACCGTTCTTTATAAAACTTACGTGGTCAATCTCGACTCATATATGTTAGCAGAGAGGACAGATTCTCAATCTTAGATGGATTGAATGTTGCAAGTAATTCATATTTGTTTCTATCATCAGACAAACGGACACAGGGTCTCAACTTTGGTCTACCATATTTACTTCAATATCTCCTGGCACTTCATCCTTTGACGACTTGCACAGTTGATTTGCCTTTTTCTTTCCTATATTTTTTTTACCCTTCACGATGACTTCGTTTCAAATGTCTCCACAAATTACTCGTGGATTTATGTTTATTCAATTTTTATTATCTTATGAGCTTCTACTCTAGACCTGACTGGTTTTGTGTTGAAGTAAACTCGCTGAAGTCTCGTAATATTTATTTCACCAGGCTGGGATCCTAATAGAGTCTCAAATTAAGTTCTTTTCACAAGCTAATACAATTTAACTTGTTATCTAGTAGTCAGTATGAGGGAGACAAGATCGGAGAGGACGAGGAAGCTACAAGTTGTGGATAACTACACACGCAAATGTTGGTGCTAATGAAGCAAACCTAGTCTGAAGGCTCAGCAACATGCAGAGCTCATATACTGGGGGATCTAGGCCAGAACACCTTGAGGAGTTTTTGGAAAGCCAAGCGGCCGTGCCTATCCTGGGATCCTATCCAGGAAGGGACCGTTCTCCGGAAGTCACGGGGCCATGAACATGTGGCGACCAAGCCGGGCAGAGACACTATATTAGAAGTTTAGCGTCTGTGCACGCAATTACATTTGATATTTTAGCACCTAAGGTAACAGTTTGGATTGAAGGAGGAAGGCTACAGACACAGGCTATCTGCGGTCAGTTCTTTGTTAGGCAGTCAGTTCCTAAGATACTATCAAGTTTATGACGGTGCGGGCCGAAATACGTTAAATGAATATATATCGAATAGGAATACGACAAGGGGCTAGACAGTAGGTCGGAGCCGACTAAACTCAAGGTGAAACTAAGGTGAACTACACAGTTTGTTCAACACCACTCTCTCTATCCTTCATTGATATGACAATATTAATTTCATTAAGTCTACGAGTACAAAGTTGCTGTCAAAGGATTAGTATAAAAGCCAAAGAGAATATGAACATGGGCCAAAGACACTCTTCTTGGTCCTCCGCCAGTACAGGTAGGGTAGTCGTCCTTCGTAGGAAACAGCAGCTGTGTTTTCTTTGACGTGGGTAGGTAGAAAACAGGCGCTTGGTATTTTGGGCCGACTGCAGGCAGGGTTGGTCCACTGGCTGGCGAAGTTGGTTCGTCGAAACTCGGGAAGATAGTTCTCCCGTACGCGAGATGCAAGAGAGATACACCATAATTAATCACTAAATACATGTAATAGTTAGTATCAATTGTATTGTGATTTTGGGTCATCTCAGTGCGTTCCTTGAGAAAATACTGAGTGAAAATCTCAGTAGAATGAGAAATGAATTTGATAAAGCAAGTGCCTTTCAACAAATGCCAGGGAGGGTAAGCAACTCTAACTTAATTATTCAAAAGTCTCTCTGCAGGGCAGGATATATTTCTGGTACAGGGGCTGATGGAGGATATGATTGACTATCCGTGTTGGTACCTGCATCAACAATATACGGTTTATGAAAGTCTAACGGTGAGTTATGGAGTATTTTTTTTTTTAGTTGATGTGCCTCATGTTTCGTTACACCTCGTACATGGTCACCTTTTGCTCGTCAGCTTTCTCTGAAATTTTGTATTCCTTCTCTATTGGGGAATGGCATCTTTTTATTCCGTAGGCTATCCTTGACACCGTGAAATCTTTCCTGCAGAGCGTCCAGAGTGGACTCTCGTGACACAGTAGCTGTGTGTTTTTTGTGATATATCCAATTGATAATCAGAAACGCTATGCATAGGGAATTAATGACCACAATTATTGTTATAATAGTCTGGGCATATATATAATACGTGGGTGGCTATTTGTTCTACTGCAATCCATGATAATTGAAGTCGATGGTAAAGGGGTCGTCTAAGTTTACTTTGTTAATCAATTCATGAAGACTGGAGTGAACTACACTAGATTTGATCACGTCGACGACAGGAAGATTCGTAGGTTCCACGATGAAGGCAAAGGAGTTGTTGAGCACGGGGATTTCAATAGTTACCATCTGTTTTGCGGGCTAAAGTAAGTCGTCAGTCTGCACGTCACAAGCTAAAGGAAGTTTATGCAGCCCAACGAGGGTGTCTCTCGTCTTGTGGGACGGGCAGTCCAGAGTTACTTTCGTAGAGTCTGAAAAGTAGATTAGTCTATGCTGGTCCGTCTCTACCATAAAAGTGTCTGTGGACCCCGTTTTGTGGTAGTCGCATACTAGCAACATTGCAGTTACGTTCTGTTGAAAAGCTTCCCATTCACACGTGGACTTTCGTTCATGAAAGATAGGTTCGACTTCCAAAAGGAGATGATTCGTCGTTAAGATGGAATACATGTTAGTTTTGTCCGTAATGATGTAGGTATTGTTACTCCTGAGTATCACATTCCGTAATTCACATTCCGTAATTTAGGGGGTGAGCTATTACAGTGAACACATCGTAAGAAGTAGTATACGTCATAGGTATGACCATCAAGAATTTATGATGTGATACTTTTTGTATCTTCAATATTTGAGTGATACGTTCTAATTGATATCGGGATATTTCGAGCGGGAAGTCTAACGTTGGGAAATACTTACGACCCTTGATAACGATGTTATTCAATGATTTTAAGTCAATTAATTCGGGTGTTAAAATACCTTCTTCGAGTAGAGATACGGTAAGCTCGCTTGATCTAAAAGTTGACCGGATATCCGTCAAACTTGCTACTAGTTGATCTAGATTCCACTGAATTGCTTGGTGAATGTCTGCTATCTCTACAGTATCGGCCAATTTCTCAAGAACCTTCTTGACGGCCTCAAAGGAATCAGTCACGTTTTTGGACAACATGTCGAGTCGCTCGTTAGTCAATTTAATCAATTTGTTATGTTGCTGTAGAATGCGGTTTAAAACGTCGACATTTCCCTGATTACTAGTATCAAAAATCTTAGAAACTAAGTAATTTCCCAGGAATCTTAATCCTAATCCAATCACTAATGGATTTCGGGGTTTTCTGTGTCTTCCTGGCCGTAAAGGTCTAACTTCGGACAGATAGTTTAGCAGGGGTGGAGCATTAATCGGCGTAGTAATATTTTGTCCGCGTATGGGGGCATTAATCGGAGTTGTAATGTTTAGTTTACTATTGGGGGCATTTCTCGGAATTGTAATATTTAGTTTACTAATGGGGGCTTCCGATTGAGTACTGAGGCTAGCATTATCCGTACGCTGAGTTACTCCTGCCTTTTTTAACATAGTCCAGATTATTGTAGCTTGGTCACGGAAGGCGTAAAATTTAGTCCATAGCTCTGAGCCATGACCATCACAAAGTAATAAGTCAAACATAGAATGGAGGGTGTTCAGGTATTCTGTTTCTAGTTTCAGAAACACATAGCCGTATCGGTTAATTTGATTTTGGGTTCCTCCAACTAACTTAGTGTTTGCTAACAGTCGGGCGATTTGAGAGGCAGCGTCCAAATCGGACGAGTACTTCGAGCATGTTACGTTAATGAAACCTAGGTTTACACGGGATAAAAGGAACGCCCCTGGAATGTGGGCATGTCCGGGCCAAGGGATGACAGTGGCAGGCGTACTCGCTGCGGCGGATTGGGGGGGAGTCTCCGGAGTCTCCCGGAATGCAGGGCCTGCTTGCGTCAGTGCGATGAGAGTCACAGCTCCTATGAGTATGACAACCCATTCCATTGTGGATATTAGTGTATCTGTAACATATATATATTAGGGGTTAATACCATACATCTTTAACTATCATCGGTGCGATAGTGATTATCGAATGACACTTCCTACTTACTATCCTTAACAAGTGTTCTAGGACATAGTTGTTAGTAATTTAATTATTCCAAACGGACAATAGGAATGATTACTTAAATTATACAAAGAAAAATAAAGGTAAGTATACGAGGAGAAAGGTATGGGTGTGGCAGCGAAGCAGTGCAGGGGCGATGCCTGGCAGCGTGGGTTGTGATGCTGTCGCGTTGACCTTGTCCTTGGTAGGTGAGCAGGCTGCGTAGTGGAGTTGCAGTAGAGCAGTGCGGGAAGAGATGTGGTGGGGCCGCAGTGCTGCAGTGCAAGAACAGGTGTGCCGGGTGCGTTGACCATGTCCTTCTCGCTTGCGCTGGCAGGCCACTATGGCAGCTTGCAGGCTCTCCCTGGTTGGACTCGTCGTGCGGTAACCGGTTTAGGCGGCAGGGTAGCGGTTGATGGCGTAGCGGTCTGTCGACGGGTCAGTGAAGGTTGCGTGGAGCATTGCTGTTGCCGTGTGAATATGTAATCGGGATTGACTACGTATGTTTTCTTAGTGGCAATTTCATGGAGCTCCCAAGCTTTTCCCTTGCTTTTGATAACAATAAAGGGTCCACGAACAGGCAAGTCTAGCTTTTGTTTGGCAATCTGCCGAAGGGTTGCGTAGACGCGATCTCCCACTGAGATACATTTGGTTGCTCTTCCCGCGTTGGTGTAAGCAGTGTAGGAAGTTTGGGCTGCAAGAAGAGTGTCTCTACAGTGAGTTCGCACTTGTTGCAAGCGTAGCATATGATGATGTAGTTCATCTTCACTGTACTGTAGTTAAGGAGGCATGAAGGTGAGAGTTGCTGAATTATATGAGAACAGGGCGTAGAATGGGGCCTCTCTTATGCTACTGTTGTAAGTGTTGTTGATTGTTAACTGGATTGCTGGTAATAATTTATCCCAGTCGTTAATGGCTAGTTGGGCTGTGTAAATTCTCGACAGTTTGTTCACTTCTCGGTTAATACGTTCAGAGAGTCCTTGTGACGCTGGGTGGTATGGAGCTATTTCCACCTTTTTGGTGTTGTAGTATTCCAGAAAGTTAATTAGTTTATCAGAGGTGTATCTGGGGTGTTATCAGTTATCAAAACGCAGCTCGCGCTATAAGTGGAATTGACTTGTCTTAGTGCTTCTATTATTTTTGTCTATATCCTTGTGTTTTAATGGAAAAAGGATCGTGTATCTAGTTTTGTAATCTCTGATAGTCAGTATGTACTGGTTTCCGTCTTCTGTTACTCTCAGAGGACCAAGGATGTCAGACGATATGGTGTGAAAGGGTCTGATTGGTACAGGATACTTTTCTATTGGAACTGGTTTGGGTACTTTTTTTGCTTGAGTACACAACTCACAATCATCACAGAGTTGGTTTATCAAGTGGCGTTCTTGCGAATTATAGAAGTTTCTAACAAACATTTTGAGTGTTCGTTCGGGTCCTTTGTGACCAGCTGTTGTGTCTGTATGTATTACTTTGAATGCTTGCGGCAGTAAGCTGGTGGGAAGATATGGTACGAGGAATTCATCATTCAGGGTTCCTCTCTTTATTTTCCGTACGATGTATAGTACGCCGTTGATTATCCTACTGTTTAACAGGATGTTTCTGGAGATAGGCTTCTCAGTGTCAGGGTTACTAGAATGATTCCAGTCGTTTCTTAGCTGTTTAAATAATTGTCGACACGATGAATCTTTTCTTTGCGCATTTCGTAGTTCCTTTTCGCTCCATGAAACTTTCTCAGGGATGTGGTCTTGTAGAGCGGCGTTGCAGCTCTCATTTCGCGCGAGGAGATCCTCATGGAGGTCTGTAGTCTACACGTTAGTGCCGTCATTGTCCACCGGTAGTCTGGATAGGGCGTCCGCAAATATGTTATCTTTTCCTTCTATGTAATGGAGGTTAATGGCATATTCTTGAATTAATAAGGCCCATCTTTGCAGACAGTCATCTTTCGTGGGTTTCCTTAGAGCACCCAACAACGGTTTATGGTCGGTGTACACGTGTATTGTAAATAAGAGAATAATATGCCTGAACTGCTCGAGTGCATATACGAGAGCTAAGGCCTCATTCTTCGTTGTCGAATAGTTTTTCTGCGCATCGTTTAGGATTTTCGATACATACGCTACGGGGTGTAGTTGTCCGTCGTGTTTTTGCATTAGTACGGCGCCTATACCGGAATTTAAGGCATCCGTGTAAAGATGAAACGGTAAGTTGTAATTCGGGAACTTCCCTATCGGGGCCTGAGACAACTTTCTTTTTAGCATTTCGACCGCATTTTTCTGTGTTTGCGTCCATTGGAATGAAGCGTTTTTTCGTGGAAGTTCATAAAGTGGTTCTGCGATTCCTGCGAATTTGAAGACGGACATACGGAAATAGTTTACAGCTCCACGAAAAGATTGGGTTTGTTTTGTTTGTCGGCATAGGCATCATCTTAATTGCCGCTACTCGCTCATCGGTCATTTTCATGCCTTCCTTGGTCATTTGATAACCGAGGAATTTTACCTCGTTGGTAAAGAAAGTGCATTTTTGGATTTTGAGTTTAATTCCGGCTTCGCTCAGTTTCACTAAGACGTTCTCGATCGTTTCCATGTGTTGCTTAGCCGTTTTACTAAATAGGATGGTATCGTCCATGTACGCGAGACATTGTGAACCAAGAGTGTCGTAGAGTGCTTCATTAATTACGCGAGCGAAGAATCCGGGCGCGCTCTGGAGACCAAACGGGACTCGGTTCCACTCGTATTTGCTGCTTCCTACAGTGAAAGACGTTTTTTCGCGATCGTCTGGATGAATATCGCACTGGTGATACGCGCTCGCGAGGTCCAGCGTGCTCATGTACGTTGATTGACCCAGGGAGTTTAGTACATCGGAGATGCGGGGGAGGGGGAAGGTCAAAGGTTCACTGATATCATTTAATCGGTTATAGTCTATGCATGCCCTAATATCTCTGTCGCCGCGTTTGACTATGATTAATGGGCTGTTATAGGAAGACTTTGAACGCGAGATTGTTCCTTCGTCTAGCATGGTTTTAATTATTTTATCTAATCGATTTGTCTATTTACTGGGACCGTGGCTACTATCATAGTGTTCCTCGGTATTGTTACGTCGTTGCGTAGATGTACACTGAAATTTGTCTGTTACTGGTCTGGGGTCGTACAGCTTGGAGGGGTTGCTCGTGCAGGCGAAACCTGTTTGATCAGAACTGGCTCGTCAGCCAAAGTACCTTCCTCTACTGTGTTTCTGGCCTCACTGCAGTCGGGTGAACTTTCACTTTCTGTCGCGGCACGGGCGACCTTAGCGGGAGCGTCACCCATGATTATACTGTCAATGTGAGTCTGAGTACGTGTATTGCGGGTGATCCGCTAGTAGTGTTTTCGCGAAGAGAGAAACGTAGTCTCTTACTATGGAAGTCTATGACCGCATGTCTTAGAATGTTCATGCCAATCAACAGGTCATGTTTTATACGGTCATTCTTTTTGCATATTAGAACACGGGTGTTGAAACATCCCGCATGTGTCTCTACCTGAGCTGTTGCTTGTCCTAGAATATGGATTTGACTTCCATTTGCATCTAATACTTAGCCACTATGGGGTTCCAAGTCGTAGTCCTCAGTTCTGAGCACAGAGTCAGTTTCGAGCGTCGTAGTAGCTCCGGTATCGATGTAGGCTTTCAGTTCTCTACCATTAATTTCAACTTTTAAACGCGGGACATTTATGTTTTTCTCGTTTCGTTCCCTTGGGTGTGGTGTCCCTAGTCAGTACTGGTTAGGCTCGTCATTCCCGTCATAAATATTCGAGTCCCAGTTTCCATCCTTGACGTCATGTCTTGCATGTTCGTCGTGTTGGTCTGTCGTAGGCTCATCGGCCTGTGCCATGCGCACGTAAGTTTGTGGAACTTTTCGTGGTGGACCGCGGGTATTTCGCATACATTCGTTAGTGTCATGAGAGTCTTTGATTTTACATTGGTCACAATATTTGCCCTTGGCTTGAGCTAGCCTCGTTTTACATAGTTTAGCAGTGTGTCCGTATTTACGGCAGAATGCACATGAGTTACATTCCCTTTTTATGTGACCGCTCTTTCCACAGTTAAAACAGGATATAGGTGACCGATTATTATGAACTGCGCTAGGTGTCGTCCTTTGTTCAGTCGACGAAGGGGGGACACGCGTTAAATTAACCGAGGGTGATTGTTGGCGGACTTGCCAGATGGCTTCGTCCAGGTTGCCTTGTTTTTTAGTCGCCGTGAGCAGTTTGTACTGTTCTACGGTCTTCACTGTTTTTTGACATGAATCTCGTTGACGAGTTTCTGGGACCGAAATTGGACAGATTATCGTACACTTTGTTCTCCGTTTGAGAAGCTACAAATAGGTGCATTACGAAATTTTGTACGACGTTAAGCAAAGAGATCGACGAGGCAGTTGGTATCGAAGCGGAAGTGGAAGTAGAAGTAGAAGAGCTAGTAGGCAGCGGAGTTGGAACTGGAATAGTATGTACCAATAAGGTTTCTTCGCTGAAGTCTCCCTTGGTAAGAGCTTCATTATTAAGATAGGCCTCTGCCACGGCACGCGACGCATTTTCTAAAGAGGTCATACCGCAGAACATATTATCTGACGTAAGTTTAGTTCCTACTAAAGCTCGGGCGGCGTGTCTAAACTCAGTTACTTTGAACGAGGGATACATATTGAGAAACTCGGATTTAACTTCATTAAATGTGACATGTCTGCCAGCGTAACAGGTGAGTAATTCAATCGCGTCTCCTCGTTTTTTGTCTATTAGGGAGAACAAAATTTGTAGTTTTATGTCATCCGCGACAACACTGTTTTGTAAGAAATGATTCGCGACGGTTCGCATAAATGTTGCCGCATCTATGTCGGGTTTGAAATGCGGTTCGCCTACTTTAGGATTACCTGCAAATTTTGGTAAATCTTGCAGTATGGTGAATGTATTCACTGCCATTTTGTTCACGTGTTACTGACTGTGATATAAAGTTACTTTCTAGCTTCACTTCACTGTTTCACACTTCACTGTGTAAGCGCCTAACACTTTATATATTCAGATATTGTTTATTTAACGTGCATATTATACTCAAGTTTTTCTGGAGTTTGACGGGTAGTACGTTCTGCTCCTTCTGTTCCTTGTAGTCGGACGTGATGCTCTCCTTGTAGTCGGATGTGATGCTCTCCTCTCCTCTCGGCCGGTTGCTTCTTGTTGTCTTCACCTTTTTGGGGCGTTGTATTTGGACTCTGACTAATAAATCTCATCCTCGTTGCCAGTGTTATCTTTTGAGCTTCTACTTTAGACCTGACTGGTTTTGTGTTGAAGTAAACTCGCTGAAGTCTCGTTATATTTATTTCACCAGGCTAGGATCCTAATAGAGTCTCAAATTAGGTTCTTTTCACAAGCTAATGCAATTCAACTTGTTATCTAGTAGTCAGAATGAGGAAGACAAAATCGGAGAGGACGAGGAAGCTACAAGTTGTGGATAACTACACACGGAGATGTTGGTGCTAATGGGGCAAACCTAGTTTGAAGGCTCTGCAACATGCAGAGGTCATATACTGGGGATCTAGGCCAGAACACCTTGAGGAGTTTTTGGAAAGCCAAGTGGTCGTGCCTATCCTGGGATCCTATCCAGGAAGGGACCGTTCACCGGAGGTCACGGGGCCATGAACATGTAGCGACCAAGCCGGGCAGAGACACTATATCAGAAGTTTAGCGTCTGTGCACGCAATTGCATTTGATATTTTAGCACCTAAGGTAAGGGTTTGGATTGTAGGAGGAAGGCTACAGACACAGGCTATCTGCGGTCAGTTCCTTGTTAGGCAGTCAGTTCCTATGGCGGTGCGGGCCGAAATACGTTAAATGAATATATATTGAATAAGAATACGACAAGGGGCTAAACAGTAGGTCGGAGTCGATTAAACTCAAGGTGAAACTAAGGTGAACTACACAGTTTGTTCAACAATTTTATTTATTTATGGCAAAGTTTACAGACCCCCATCATCCCCATTACTTTAGAACAAACGACGACTCAAGCTTTACCCCATGTTTCCACAGCAGAATCCAAATTTTGATTGAGTATGATCTGTTCGGACACTGATTTATATCTATCCATTCTGTCACACAGGTAGAGCATTTAGCCTGAGATAGGTTTATAGGTTGCGTTGCCCCCCTTGAAACATATTCTTCTACCGACTTCTTCATTTCGATGTTACCTCCGTCTGACACAATGTATGCAATTCATCGCACAACCTCTGAGTTTTAGAATATTAAAAACAATTGATTTAGGATTTACATAGTTTTATTAGTATTTATTAGTATTAATTACAGATCTTGCTGACATCATCAATGACATCTAACTCGTTTTTTCGATCACAGCAAGGCTCGTACAGCCATCTATGCCCATCATCACGATGTTTCAGTTTCCTCTCAAAATCTATCATATAGTCCAGCATATCTTTGTTGCGAATACCAAAGGCTGTTCTGTGCCTCTGAGTCCACAAACGTAGTTCTTCATCTTCTTGAACCTTAATTTTGCTAATCTTCTCAAATTCAATGTCATTTTGTTCATAATCAATGAGGAGTTGTTGCGTTTTTTCCAGATTTTCTTTGATTCTTAGGTAAAATCCGTTTCCCACTACCTCAGTTTTATTACAGTCATGATGATTTTCCACTCGGACCATATCAATTTCGAGAGTTGCTTTCTTGTTTCATTTTATCTTCGTTACATACGACTGTAACATGTCGACATTAGTTACCCAAAGCCGACTTCCTTTTTCCTTCATCCATGTATGAATGTTAGCTTCCACTCTTTTGATTTTCGTTTTAGCTATTCAGACATATTTGGCATTTTCAACAACTGTCAATATTTGTTCGATCCGACTCATATCATCTTCGGAGATTTCTTCTTCCACAACACGTACACTAATTTTTGTCACCTGAAATTCATTGTTGTCTATTTGAGGATGATCCATCCGTCTCCGCTTGTTCTCCACGTAACACTGACTCCAATCACGGCATACAGCTTGCCATTATAATGCGATTGCAGGCTTTTTGCAAATTTCTAGGCCTATCATCGCTCGCCTTGGGCATCAACTGTGTATGTATGTATGTAAGTGTATAGAGGTGTGTATGTACGTGCATGTGTATATTCGAACGAATGTACGTGTACATGAGTTAAAAAAAATCCACAGGAAAATTTGAAATTCAATATAATTTTGAAATTAAAAATTTCAATAAAATGAAAAATAAAAATCTACGCTCGGATCTTTCTTTAGTAGCCAAGTTATCACATCAATAGAATGATTTGGCTTTGTCCGGACGTCGATATGCTTTTATTATTGAAACATACAACAACAACTATGAAAAGTAGCTAAATAAGATTCTCTACTCTACC
This sequence comes from Gammarus roeselii, assembly GCA_016164225.1. Taxonomy (NCBI): domain Eukaryota; kingdom Metazoa; phylum Arthropoda; class Malacostraca; order Amphipoda; family Gammaridae; genus Gammarus; species Gammarus roeselii. The sequence goes on along the minus strand of SDVV010003794.1, from coordinate 8,095 downwards.
CTAACCGTCATGAATAACTATTATATACGGTGTATCCTACCCCACACAGATGATAGATCATTCTCCAATATCCCACGTGATCTGGTTCATGACTAAGATCAAATACTAATAACGTAATAGCCATACAGAAAATATCTGACATTCAACACTGAGTTATTGCGAAAAATGTTATTTTTACTGTGATACCGGTTCAAATCTATAACAAATTCCTATATCTAACTTTTGCTATGCCTCTAGCAGGACAAAATCAAAGTCAACTGTGTCGTAACAACGAACCCTGCAATGCTTGACAAGGTCATTTCTCAGCAATCTACCACTGATAAGTAACAAATTTAGAGGTAACACTCAGTCATGGTACAATACTTCATACGTAGCATACATCTGTTTAACCCATCGTCTCTGAAAATCGTCGAGCAAAGTCACATCCTGGACTTAACCAAAATCTAGACACAGGTTCAGTGGTCGAGAATGAGGCGGACATGAGTCTCAAAGAGTGTGGCAATGAAAAGCTAGTGTTTCCGTTCACTGATGCTTAAGTAAATCACTAGAACGATAAGCAGCTTATCGCATAACCTCTCTAACAAACCCATGGAACTTAAGATCGACAACCACATTAACTTACAAATCCCGTAGAATATGGATGAACACCAAATGACCACCAAAGAGTGTAAACCAAATGAACAACAGCACCAATCCATCCAGGAAATCGTCTTCTAAAACGTTACACTATACACTTGCTATGGATCAATGACGAAATTCCACAAAGATGCAGTACGGAATTAAACCTCTTAAACATGAATCCCTATGATTATCGTGGAAAAAACATACAACAACAACAATAGCTATAAAATAGCCAAATGAGATTCTCTACTCTGCTCTAATGCACATAAAAAATGTAATACATAATGCTATCCACTATAGTAAATCGGTCTACTTACACAAATAGGCAAAAACACAATGAGTTTTTGCCTAGAGTAATCTCTAACTCCTATACAGGGAAGAATGGTCCTATAATAAACATACAATAAAGTAACAACAAGACCGAGTTTGTAGCAAATGGCATCTTCTATATATGTAATAACGACGCAAACATTGTACCAGGTTGTAGGCGATATATATAACACGAAAAATAAACAACATGTAGCTAAATTATACCTGAAATAATGTTCTACATTGCAGATACAAACGTAATATATCCTAACATTCATAAAATTGTATAAAAAAAACAATACCCTGCATCGATGATGGAAATTCAACAGAGAACCTACACAACTGAACGCTAGAGATATAACAAAGCAAGAAGATCAATTCTCTACCATACCCAAAACATATAATAAAAAACGTAACGAACGAGAAAAAATGCATGTAACCAACCAAACAACTGACTTGAATAAGATACCAGGACATGCGAGCAACAAACGCTGGAACCTTTAGTAAATGGTGTGGAATTCTTCCTCACAAACACGCTATAGTAGCTAAATCAACATAAATCAACCGAACATTACTAAGTATACATACCACGATATAATGGGTTGATAGAATTTCATAACGAAACCGCTGTATCAAACCAATGTACAAACATCTACCCGCCAACTACCAGACTAATAAACTATACTATTCCTAAAGATATTATAAACATATGAAACAAATAGATGGAAAACACATAACACCGGCTTAGTTCAATAACAAGCTGGTACCCCACCAAGCATCCCATCAGTAAAATGAGTCAATTATGCCCTCAATTAGATAAGAAAACAAACATATATGTCCATAGAAAATATAATAAGAATTTTAATCCAGACATAAAATATATAACGAACCATTCACTCACAACTTAGCAAACTTGCCACGGAAACAAATGCATAAGACAAAGAGCAGGTACGAGCAATCTCAACTAATTTTATAATAGCGCATCCAACTTTCTGCCTAGGCGGACTCTCTACCGCACCCACCAGAAATCGTATAAATATATATAACGAGCAACAGTTAGTGGCCAAAAGAAGAAAAAACATATATATAACTACAATACGCATTAAAATACAATAAAATATAAAATATTCAATAACATATACCTTCAAACCACGAAAGAAATCCTGAATTCACACTCAAATTGCGCATATGCATCATGATATGCAACATAATTGCAATACGGTATGCCCAGCATTGAAATGCAAATACCAAAGGTAGTGTGTAAACGTTCAATTTATATAACCTATTAACATATAAAGACCTAGTAATATATATAAAACCTATTAACATACCTTATGAATAATCCGAAAGCTGCCCGTCGATCTGAAATGAGTCATTCACTTCCGTTCTCCTTCCCGCACCTCCCCGCTACCCTACGCCCCCGCTCCCCATTCGCTCGCTGACTTCGGCCCTACCCCCACCAACATTGTCGTCCCAAGGTCACCCGTCCGTCCCAAAGCTGAAGATGACCCCCGCCCACTAGCGTCAGCCCCTCCTCTTCCGCTCCCCCCCTCCGTTAGGCTCCGCCCCTTTGCACAGCTTACATCCGCTCCGCTCACACCGCTTGATTCGGCCAACATGGCCCCTGACTCAAGGTTACATGCAATGCCCCGGTAAAATGTTCTGTGCAAATTCCCGTAGACTTTTCGAAAGCAGTTATCAGGGCATATTCGGTGAGATATACTCTACTCAGGAGGCACTACAACCCCTTCAACAGTGACCTCGTGACAAGCCGATTGTACCGTCGTTGGATGATCTGGCTGGTTATGTCATTCGTGGGCGGTGTGGTCAGGCTGGTCAGCGCAATCGTGTGCTTGCCATTTCTTAATACACATGAGGTCAAGGTTTCAAAAACCACGAGAAGTCTCAAGTTTTCCTGATGTTTCATTTGTGAGACCATCTATCACATGCATTAATGCAGTATGCAAGTTCTTCATTGAGGGATTTTACCTGCAATCAATATCTGTAGCGCTCTACTTGATTTGAAACTTGTAAATGATTATTGGTCTTCGCAGATAGCTTTTAAAAATAAATTGAAAGTAACAAAACAACAAGCATATCACAAAGGGTTCGGAGAGGACACAGATAAAGGATAATATGAACATATAAATAAACTAAACTATACATGAAAAATGTACCGGAAACAATCACAACAAAATGAACTTGAAAACGTGTAAATAGAAGCTAATACGCTGGTAAAAGTAATCTTCAATTTGATGAATAGAAACGAAAATTAAAGCTCGTGAATGGATTTTAATAAGCACAAGGATGTAATCAACTTTGAAATGAATAAAGGGCTGAATGAATATAGAAGCAGAATAGAAACAGAATCTAAAATACGAACTTATAAAAAAAATTGAGAGCACGTCAATGAAAGCAAATGAGCAGTTGAACAAGAAGCCCACCGGCCTTATCAAGAAATACCATGATCAATATTTGATCAGAGTAGGAGCTTGTAGAGAAAATTCCACTGAAACACATTACAATGAAGTACAAAACTAAGCCTAATATTAGCAACGAAAATGTTTGAATAATGTATGGGGAAACAAAGAAATTTTTATATATATATATATACTGGGCGGCCTACAAAATTCATACCCTTCATAAAATTGATTAACTTTTTCGATAAACTGGATATTTTGAATACATTGATTTTATTTGATGGGCAATTTTTTTTGGTATGTCCCATAAATCAGTGAAAAGTTGAACATTTCAATATTTCAACCTCTCGCTATTTGAAGTATAGGCTTCCAAAAAGCTATTTGTGCATGAGCTATCCTCTATTAAATTACATATTTCGATGCTTGCAAATTCGATTTTGAAAACAGGTAAAAAATCCATAACAAAGTTTTATTTAGTCTTCTAAATAAACACTGCTTCCTTCAACACCTGTGAAACACAAGGCAAGATGCATCGGGGAAGACGCCGTGCGTAGTCGAGGGACAAAAAATCCGCTCAAATATTATACGGCACCCAGCAATCCTCAGCTCCAGCTCATCTGATACAGAATATCTGCTTGTCTCGATACCCTCACTCGTGATTCTTTGATTGCCCAACCTAAGTCAACGAATTTTAGATGAAACGTCGCAGCTAAAACGATTAGGTCAAGTGAACAAACACTTGATTCGATATTTCACAGGCGTTTATTCTGGTTTCATAGAGATGCCATGTATATATATTTTTTTCGTCATACACTCGGTCGACGACGGTATCAGACACCATCTGTCATGAAGGTGTGGCGTATCACAGACGCCAACGAGAAGCTCGTCTCATACCTGCATGGACGAACAAGCGGCAGTTTCTCTTTTACAGCTCAAATTTTTCGAACAGAACAGATGAGGTTCAGTTAAATACGTTATCGGTTCGATCTACTGAATTGATATAAAATTCACTTGTAATTTAGCAAAGCCGTGTTTGTGTTTCTAGCAGCGAACAAGTTCAAACCTCTTTCCTCCCGTCTGCTATTCAGTGTCGGTTTCCCTGACAAGGAAGGGCGGCGCATGTGGATGGCGGGAAAGCACTGAGCTGGGCTACCTAGCTGTAATCTTTGGGTTCTGCCGCTGCAAATGTTTTCAACTGATGGAAGGGTTGAATGATCTAAATTTTGATTTTAATCAGTATTTTTCTAATAAGGATCTACACATTCTTTACATGTCCTGTAAGCTTGTTGTATTTGATCACTTTTTAGGTCAAAGCATTGGAGGAATTGCAACCATGTCTATTTTGCAGCATTGACATTGGCGCGGCCTCCGAAATTTGTGTCCTAAAAGGTGACAATCTGTTTCTCACTACTCATGGTGATAGGTCCATGTTAACCATATTAAATCATATTATCACCGAATACATATAGGAATTTTACAAACCGCGTGTCAATATAATTATTCATTTTCTAAATGAATAATTTGTCCTGACAGCTGGTCACTTTTTAGTAACTCATAATAAATCAAATAAATAAATAAGGAGATTAACGGGATATTACGATTGATGGTACATAATAACTGATGGAGCAAGTAGCTCGATCAAAAAAATCACTGGTCAACGCTTGGCCCAATATTCCATTCACCAGTGGGAACACGGAAAGATCATATAAACTAAAAGTGATATTTACGTGTTTCAGTTATGTTATAGCTCAAGCTCTTGAATATTAAACAAAATTCAATACATAGAATCAAAAAGATGTTGCACATGCATGCGAGGTTTAATGAATGAAAAAGAATTGACCATCTGTGAGCAATGAGCAAAAAATGTGAACTCTATCATATTTTCTTTAGTAGGTATATGGCCAGAGAGGTCGCAGCAGAGAAATCGCTGAACGAACCAAGAAGTTTGGGTTCGAGGTCATCGTGAATTGACCTATAGGCAGGGGTAGCACTCTACTCCTCCTCCCTCCCGTCCACATCTCCGGCACCTGCGGAAATTGCGAATTCACCAAGCCTCCTAAATAAAACGTTGAAAAAAGACAAAGATGCTGAAGAGAAAGACCACCGATTGATAAGCATATATTAACAGTAGATGTTCCGATGTACGTTATTATTTAATATAATAGTAAACAGCATTGACTATTTACCTGGAAAACTGGATATTTCAACTGAATTAATTCTGCGGTTCAGTATATATACGAAATACTTACTAACCTAAAGTAATATGTTGTAGCTAACGAACGCTCAATTATTCAGTTTTAAAATCCAAAAACAGTGATAACTAAACAAATGGTCAACCTGTTATTGGACGCATCCGACGAACTGCCGCGCATTACGCACTGTACAAGAAGTGGATGCCGTGTCATAAAGACCCTTCGATGATCGCAGCGGAGACGCACAGTAAATACTAATGCTGTTCTATGTGATGTTCCCAATACCTTGATGATCAGAACATCTTTTGTTGTATAATTATCGTACAGCTAACTTCAAGGGGACCCAATGTTCACCAAACTACTAATAACATTCAATTTGAAAACAAAATCAATAATACGAGATTGCTGGTTGGCGCGCTATGTCATGTGAAAAACAATGTTTGATGGAAGTCGTAACACGAACATAGCGTCTCCTCAACATCTTCATAGCGACTATTTAAACAATTCAAGATGTTTTGACTCGTTTCGGGCATCAATGACAGCAAATTTGTTAGCCCCACCAGTTCGACAGGCATCGGTGTCATTTTGCGGTCAGACATGCAAAGCTCTATACAGGAAGCATGAAATCCCAGGACAGTTTAAAACTGTGGCGCTGCACTTTCACTTACACCCTCGTAAAAAGCGAGTGTGCCCTAACTACTGAGAGGACCGATCCGTGTCTGATTATATACCCAAAGCTGTCTAGTTCACACCTATATACATCAAATCAAAAAATACCAACAACGTAACTATTAAAGTGTATAACCTCTATGCCAACAGCCTCCATCTACACCAAATGGTGTCAAACACGCCAGATAAATTCACAAAATGCAACTGTTTTTGTGCGTTGTATTCGATCCATTTTCTCATGTCAACTGCTCCAACAAACTTTCGAGCATATAAATACAGGAATAACATTTTGAATACTCTAATTCTACCGTTTCCACGCTCCGCTGGACTCCACTCTCGTGAACGAATGCTTAACGTACAGCAGTGACATCGCAATGCCGCAACATTGGCAACATACAAAGCATCGCGATGCTCTTTCAGCAAGCACTATTACACAGTGATTGCTCATACTAACTGCTAGTTTGAGCGAAAAAAGTGCTTACTGCTGTGGTTGATACAAGTTGTAACCTGCTAAGAGAATTGTAAGGGCAAACACACGACAAAGAAATCCTTGAGCAGCAATATAAATATAAATAATTATATTTTAAAATTTTGAAATTTAAGGTACAAATTGTATCTTCTCTATCCAAACACAACTGTACACAATAACTCATTTAGTGGGTAGGGAAAGTATATCGTTATTCACTTTTATTGTAGGTGCAGCCACTTATAGAAAGGACAATAATTTGCTATGTAACGCAATGAGAGAAT
>SDVV010003793.1:0-20926 GCA_016164225.1 Gammarus roeselii | reverse complement strand
TACCACTCCTAAAGCCACACTGTTCCTCTCCAATTGCGCAGTCCGTACTGTCTCTAATCCTTTTGATCAGCACTCTCCCGTACAACTTACCAACAACACATAACAGACTGATACCTCTCGAGTTGCAGCATTCATTTTTATCTCCTTTGCCCTTATATAGCGGAACAATGCAGGCACTGCGCCACTCACTCGGTACCACGCCTGCCGCAAAACACAAGTTCAGTAGCCTCACCAACCATTCGACAATCGTTACTCCACCCTTCTTCAGGCACTCGGTCGCAACTCCATCCAAACCAGGGGCTTTCCCTGCTTTCATCGCGTCCACCGCCTCCTGTACCTCTTCCCTGGTAATGTCCGCAGTAAGTCTTTCTCCCAAAACTGGCAGGTCTATGACTAATGAAATTATTCCAGAAGACTGGAAAACTGCGAACATCACAGTCATATTTAAGAAGGGTAGTAGGCAAGAGCCAGTAAATTATAGACCAATCAGTCTCGCATCTGTGGTCGGCAAAATCTTGGAAAAATTAATAAAAACAAGCATAACATGTCACCTCGAGAGCAACCACCTCATCAAGGAAACCCAACATGACTTCAAAAGCAAACTTAGCTGCCTGACCAAACTCCTGAACTTCTTTAATAAGGTCACCGAGATATACGATGAAACCTTTCAAAAAGCGTTTGATAAGATCACCCATGAACGCCTACTTAGAAAGGTAGAGGCACTTGGCATAACTGGAAATGTGTCCAGTTGGCTCCAAAATTGGCTCACAGCGGCAAGCAACGGGTCTGCATCGGCCAAGGAAAAAGTCCGTGGGCTACGATAACATCAGGAGTACCCCAGGGCAGTGTTCATGGTCCCCTTCTTTTCATAAACAATATAAATGATCTCGACATCAACATCGTTAGCAAGCTATCAAAATTGGCTGACGACACTGAACTCTGCCACAAAGCGGACTGTGAGCAAGATCGTATTACTATCCAAATGGATCTTAATAAACTTGTGAACTGGTCTGATAAATGACAAATGATCTTTAATATTAGAAAATGCACTGTAATGCATTTGGATCACAAAATCGAAATTCTGTTTTTGTAATGGCAGACCAGCATATGACTTGAGAAACCAACAACGAGACCGTGGAATATTAATCACCAAAGATCTCGAGTGGAATGGGTGGGACCCGCGCGACTCGGAGGACCCGGGGTTTCGGGAACCCGGGGGACTTGAAAGACCAGGAGGATTTGAGGGGATCCACTTGGAATCTTCTGGGACCCTCTGGGACACCCTTGAGACCCTGTGGGATCCTCTTGAGGCCCCTCTAAATCCTGGAGCCTCTGCTCCCCCATCCCTTCGCTGTAAAACCCATACACAGAGGAATGTATGTATGTGGAGTGCTTGAGTAGAGAAGTTAGTTTTTACAGTCTACAACATTCTTGACGCAGAGGGGGAAAGCCTCACCGAGACTGGTCGAGGTGCGTCGAAATCAGTCGAAACATGTTGAGACGAGTCGAGTTGGTCGCGACAAGTCGAAACTGGCCGAAATGATTTGATACAAGCCGAGATGAGCTGAGACGAGGGGACTCTATGGACCCGGGGAGCTCGGGGGACTCGGGGGACTACTCCTACTGCGCGTTTGTTCACGTACGGTTTATTTACTGACGCTCTCTGTGCCTTTTTGTTTCAGACACTTTTAGTGCCTCTGTGTTTCAGACGCTTTTTGTGCCTTTGTTTTTGTGACAATTGTAAACATTTACTGTGCTAGGTGTGCTAATCAATAAAATAAATTAAATTGAAACTAGTAAGCTAAGGGAGTGCGCGCGCCTGCTGGGAGAGTGAAGATTCCCGCGGACGACTTTTGAGGATGCCTCTTACTCTGCCGGACTACTCGGTCTGCTTCGACAGGATGAGCAGAAGCGTCTTCAGGGACCTCGCGGGAGACCTTGTCTGCCGGTTTTGTGAGCTGGATGCCAGATTCAACCAGGTCCTGGTGACGTTCCAGGGCCTGCGGCGGAGGGACGACGATGGAGAGGACGGGATCCTTGCGGGAAAGGTCTATGTCCTCGAGGAGCAGCTACGCTCTGTCGCCAGTGAGTATGTGGAGATGAGAGAGGAGATCGGCAGGACTTGTGAGTCCGTAACGGAGGTGAGAGACGAGGTACATATGGCCCAAGAGGACCCTGTTAGTAAGCGTGATCTAGAGATTTTTGCCGCAGACCTTAGTAGAAACTTACTTTCTGATATGAAGAAGGCTAGTAAGAGCCTGGCGGAACAGACGAGGAAACTATTAAAAGTTAATGAGTTGGTGGTCCATGCTTTAAAGCTGGAAGGAGAGGCATTCCAGGAGAGTATTGACCGAAGGGACCCAGTTCGATCGCGGGTTAGTCTTGGTGGTCTTGCTCTGACTTCCTACCGTGACGTCCTGGGTAAGAGTCTGAAACGGCAGCGCGCATCCACCCCTAAACCCATATCAGGGCTGCCGGTGCTGGATGTGAGCTCGCAACTAGCTTCCACCCCTAAACCCAAACCCGGGGTACCTACTTCCCGCCAGACTAAGAGGTCATCGCCTGCTCGGAGACTGAAAACCGGAACTAAGCCGATACCTCGGTCGACCAAGACATCCGCGGATCGAAACCGCACCCAACCTCGACGGGGCGGCGTAGATTCGGATGGATTTCAGCTGCTCCAGAACCGGTTTACGTTCGTGAACCGGCCCACGTTTGTGATACCAACGCGGAACACTTTTGAGAGGTTCACGGACCTAGACGGCGAAATTGAGACACTAGTCCTAGGTGACTCTATCGTCCGACACATGGCGGTTGAATTTGCTCTAAGTGTAAGGCAAAGAGGCGGGTTATTTGCTAACCCGGTGCCACGATTGAGAAGATCAGACATGCCCTTGCAGAGGTTGTAGTTTCCAGCCGAGAGACACTTCTCATCTGCCATGAAAGGCACCAATGATCTTAAAAGGACAAGGTCGAAAGATCTGCTAGCCAAGTATAGGCAGCTGATTTCTAACCTCAAGGCAAAAACGGATCGAGTGGCCATCACATCCATCTTACTGCGACTGAATGATGATGACGAACTGTATAGTAAGTAAGTTAACCTATACAAATCGAGCCTTCGAGACCATTTGCAAGTCCGATGGAGTATCCTTCATCAACTTGTTTGAGGCCTTTCGGGAGAGGCTTGATCTGTTCCTAGGAGACGACCTACACCTGATTGATGTAGGAAATGCCCGACTTGGCCGACTGCTCCATCTAAGCGCTAAGAAATACTATGCCCGAAAGTTAAAGGTCCAGGGTGCTTCAAACGGTCCAGTTTTGGCCGCAGGAAACCCTACCTAGAGGGTCCCGTGCCCGCAACAGATTCCCGGACGGGTGCGATGACCGATCAGTCACTCCAAGAGGAAGAAGCTGCGGGCACGGTAGATGCGTTACTGGGCTCACAAGAAGGCAATTCTAGGGATAATCAAGATCCTGGTCAACAGTCGCCAGGTCGAAACCATCCCCAATGATGAAAGTAGTGGATATAGGGCTGAAACGCGGATTAGTGAAGGAATACGAAAGGGGTTAATAGAGTTACTTTTCAGTATAGGGAGTTTGCGCCTCATATTTTCACGGACGGTCGGAGTCAGGAGGCGGCTAACGGGTGACTCATTCTGACGAATGGACGGGCAACTTTCGGATTATTTATAAGATTTGTTAATAGGGTATATATATTATTAGGTTTTTATATGTTAATAGGTTATATAAATAAAACGTTTTCACACTTCCTTTGGTATTCGCATTTCAATGTTGGGCATACTGTATTGCAATGTCGTTGCATGTCATGTTGCATATATGCATTTTCTATACTTGTCCTCTGAATGTTTAGGATAGTGATAGCATTCAAATATAAGATATTTTTTTAAATAAATCTAACAGTTACATAATAATTTTACATGCAGTATTAAAGGTCAAGACTCCACACAGTTCCCGCTTGCACAAATGTTGATTTTTCCGTACACGTTCATGATAATTTTTCAAGCTTGTTATCATTTCTACGTCTTTCGATATAGATGAATTTACACGTGGCATAGATTCAATTAGTTTATTGTTATTTTCTGCGTTTGTTTTCATCAGTACCCATCCACTCGGTTTAACTTACTCCTGCAGTAACTCCTTCATTCATTATTTTATATTGCGAACTGTCGCACACATAAAAAAAGATGCAATATAAACAGGTTACAAGAGCATTCCGAGAAAGGAGAATCACCCAAGAGTATATTTAATTCACTTGTAGCGGTCGGATGTTTGATATTAAATTTTAGGCAATGCTCTGTGTAGTTTCCAGTTGTTTATTTATTTGTATATAAAATCTATAGGTAGTTGGCGAGTTGTTTGTATTTTGGGTTGATGCAGCAGCTTCGTTACGAAATTCTATCTACCCCATAACGCATTATCCAGCGAGAGTACCTCAACGATATGGATTTATTGTAAGTCATTATATTGTGTTATGTATACTTAGTAATTGTTCGGTTGATTTATGTTGAATTTGTAGTGTTTTTCTTTTAATTTTGCATAGTTATCTCACACAGTTATAGGAATTTTTAGAATATTTTAGGTTTGTATCGTCCACGTAGTACACTATTTCAGGCATAATTGGTCGGTTATTGCATCATTTTGGTGTTTTATATGTACATGTAATATTCTGTTACGATTAAGCCGTGGTCACTTTAGTTGAAGAAATGTTAATTTAACTCTGTTCTAGACTTTGTTGGCGAGGGATTTCATCAATTTTGTATATACTATAGCGTGTTCGTGTAGAAACATTCCACACCATTTACTAGAGGTTTCAGCGTATGATGCTCGCATGTCCTGGTATCTTATTCACGTCAGTTGTTTGGTTGGTTACATGCTTTTTCCACGTTCGTCACAGTTTTTAATGTATGTTTGGGGTATGGTAGAGAATTGATCTACTTGTTTTGTAATAACTCGAGAATTTTAGTAAGGGTCTTCCAGGGTTTTGTATGTTCTCTGTACAATTTACATCTTCGATGCAATGTGATGGGTATTTTATATAATATCGGAATATTAGGATATATTACGTTTGTATCTACAATGTAGAACATTATTTCAGGTATAATTTCATTACATGGTGTTTAGTTTTAGTGTTTTATATATTTTATTACATCTTAGTACAATGTTTGACGTGGTTATTACAGATATGGAAGATCCCATTTGTTACAAACTCGGTCTTGCTGTTAGGTTATTGTATGTTTATTATAGGACCATTCTTCAATGTTCAGGAGGAGTTAGAGGTGTCCCATAGGCAAAAGCCCGTTGTTTTTATGCCGATTTGTGTAAGTAGACCGATTTACTATGCTGGATACCATAGTGTATTACAATTTTTAATGTTAATTAGAGTAGAGTAGCGAATCTTATTTGGCTAATTTTTATAGTTGTTTTTGTTGTTGTTGTTGTATGATTTTTGCACGATAATTGTAGGAATGTATGTCTGAGAGACGTAAGTCCGTACTGCATTTTTGTGGAATTTTGTCATTGAACCCTAGCAAGTGTATAGTGTAGCGTTTTAGAAGACGATTTACTGGATGGTGGGGTCCTGGTGTAAAAGTGATTTACACTCTTTGATGGTCATTTGGAGTTCATCCATGTTCAACGTGAATTACGTAAGTTCTTGTGGACGTCAATCTTAAGTTCCATGGGTTTGTTAGAGAGGTTATCAGACAAGCTGCTATTTATTGTAGTGGTTTACTTAGGTCATAAGTGAACAAATACTCAGATTTTTATGCCCACACTCTTTGAGATTCGTGTTAGCCCCATTCTTGACCACTGTACCTGTGTATAGATTCTTGGTTGTGTCCAGGATATGACTTTGCTTGACGTTGTTCAGAGTTGATGGACTAAATAGCTGCATGGTACGTCTGAGGTATTGTATTATGACCCGGTGTTGCCTCTAAATTTGTCATATATCAGTGGTAGTTTGCTGAGAAGCGACCTAGTAAAGCATTGTAGAGTTCGTTGTTATGATCAGTGGGCTTTGATTTTCTCCTACTAGAGGCATAGCATCAGTTAGATCTAGAAATTTGTTATAGATTTTAACAGGTATCGCAGTATAAATAACATTATTCTCATGAACTCAGTGTTAAATGTCAGATATTTTCGGTATTGCTGTTATGTTAGTATATGATTTTTCTTGAACCAGATCACCTTAGGAGTTAAAGTGCAGGATTATTTCTATTTTTTAGAAGATCGGTAGCGTACATCGGCATCGTGTATTGATTGACCATACACCTTTCCATATTGGTGTAGGTTATATCCTCTGGAGTATGGCAGGATACGCCGTATATCATAGTTAATCAATGTCGGTTAGGGTAGAGTAGAGAATCTTATTTAGCTAATTTTTATAGTTGTTGTTGTATGTTTCGATTGGTCATCATAGAAATATATATGTATTAGGTATAAGTTCACATAATTTCATAGAATGGGTATAAAATACACTTAATTGGATTTAACGATCTAAAATATTGGTATGCTTCACCTCTGGACGCTGGATTTGGGTCCGGTTTCAAGTCATTTTGGAAAATCAGTACCGGATTTGTGTAGAGGTAGTGTTAAAATTCTTAAATAATTTAATATACATCTCAATTATGTTATCCGCTCGCATGTCTTTACTAGATTCTTATTCCCGCATGTCATACTTTTATAAATGTTTGTGATACGTTTGCAGTTGTACTTTTAGAAGTTATTGATTAATTCAGGCTTTGTTTTGAGATTGAGTTCCATTTCAGAATATCTGTCTTATTTGAGCATTCACAATATCCACTGGTTTGTGAATATGGCCGTAAACCTAACTCATCCTAACCTAATCTAACCAAGGATTAGATTTTTTTCTGTTTTTCATACATGTGTTAAATATTTCTTCATTGATTTAAGCTTCATTCATATCAAATCTATCCACTTGACTCTGTAGTTTTTACCAATCTTTATCAGTTTATGTACCTACTTATCTATATTTTTTTACTTTTCTTGTTACCAGTCCAGTAATATCGACTAGTTTCAAGTAATGTTAGGTGATCGCTCGTTAGTAGACTGTAGAGTTCAAAACGTTTTTGTGAGCTTCCCGCAAATGTCAGTAATTGTTATGTGTATTAAAACGTTAGTAAGTTTTATGTATGGGCTTACTGTTAGAATTAGATTTTTGTTGTAATGTTGGATGTGTTGCTCCTACCATTTTCGTCTATTATAACGAATACTGAATAAATCCACTCTAACATATTTGCAACAAATCTGTTATGTAAGATCCGCAGTCAATAAGATCTAGGATATAAACCATGTCTAAGGTACATAATTAGCGAAATATATATCTATGTTCGACGACATAGATCAAATATCAATGAATGCAAAAAGAGTTACTATACACTGCCAAATACACTAATACCTAGGCGACTTTACCTATTCTAGCCAATAGTTATGTATTTTTATTCAAGTTTGGTGCTCATGTATGATATTGATATATATTAAACTCGCCACTTGGGCTGTATATTTAAAATATCAAAGCAGCTTGAATACATTTCTCCAATTTGTTCCAGCAAATATCCTTTTGCAGATGTTTAAATTCCAGAATTTTATCGATATCTCTGTTACATGTTTGGAAGAGACTCAGCAAGTAGGATCCAGGAGAATTAATGCACTTCAATTTGTTACACTTCTTAATGTGGAACAGTCTCACGCGATAATAGGTTCAAACTTAACCATTACCTATGTATTTCCATTCAAATTTGTTGGTTATGTATGATATTTAGTCATTATTTTGTGTGATTTACCTATCAAATCCCCTCCACACGGCTCTATTTTACGCAACTTTTTTTTCTGTGACGCACCAGGCACATACATACACGCTTTGTACGCATATTCAAGGCCGCTCACGGTATAATGATGGCGTATACAGGAGTCAATACCGGCACAATGTAGACACATACACACATTTGTATGCATATACAGGGTCGGTTAAAATCTGTAGCATTTTACCTCTGATCTATGATTTTTCCATTAGAACAAAAGTCCCTTGTTTTTATTACAAGATATTTAATGTGGACCAGCTACACGTCATGTTAGGTTGAATGAACTAGTCACCTTAACCTGACCTTTTCTAATCAAGAATTATGTATTATCGATCGACTTTTCGTGCATACATGATACTCTTACATCGATTTGTGATATATTCATATCCATCCTCTCCCCTTTGCTCTAGATTTTGATCTATCATTTGCAGTTTTGCTATACACTTCCAATTTTGATCTAGCAATTTACATCCATTTTCATATGCAAATTACATCGTTTGTTTTGATTGATATACCTTTTTTCATATGATTCTTGATTTTTACATGTTATTCACACTCATCAAAACCTAACCTAACCTAACCTAACCTAACTTTGTCTGGTATTCAGTCATTGCTATATACATATGAAGCCCTCCAAACGACTCTAAATATCACTTCAACATATATGTCATTTATTTCGTTGTCACTCTCAACTTATATTTGTTAGCAGAGAGGACCCATTTTCAAACTTAGATGGTTTGAATGTTACAGGTTTTTCATATTAGTTCTGATTTGACACAATTCTTCATCACTTTAACATGTTATTCACACCCATCATAACCTAACCTAACCTTATGTATGGTATTCAGTCATTGATATATACATATGAGCCCCTCCCGGCGACTCTAAATATCACTTTAACATACTTGTTGTTTATTTCGTTGTCACTCTCGACCCATATTAGTTAGCAGAGAGGCCCCATTTTCAAACTTTGATGAATTGAATGCTACAAGTAATTCAAATGTGTATCCAGTTTCATACAAACGGACACATGGTCTCACACTATGTTTTTCTTATTATACTTCAATATCTCCACTTACCTCTACAACCTTTGACTACTTGCATCTCTGATTTGTCTTTTATTTCCTTCAATTTTCATATTCTTGACGATGACTTCGTTTCAAGACCTGATCGGACTTAGATTTATATCATACCAATCTGTAACACATCTAGATCATTTACCTTGAGATAGGTTTCTGCCATCATTTCATTCCTTGAAACATATTCTTCTACTGATTTCGACAATTCGATGTTACCTTCGACTGACACGATGTTCGCAATTCATTACTTAACCTTCGAGTTTAGGATAATATAAACATTTCATTGAGGACATATATAGCCTTTATTAGTATTTATTGGCATTATTTACAGACCTTGCTGGCATCATCAATAACATCTACCTGTTTATTTTTATTTTTAAGCAGCATTGTTCGTCATCCAACCGTACTTATCGTCACTATATTTCAGTATACTCTCAAAATCATCCTTATACTCCATCATATCTTTGATGCGAATACCGAAGGCTGTTCCATTCCCGCGTGTCCACAAATGTATTACTTCTTCTTCTTGAACCCTAATTATTCGAATCTTCTCCAATTCAAAGTCATTCTGAGCTTCATCATTGAAAAATTTTGCATACGATCCAGTTTTTCTTTTGTTCATAGGTATAGTTTGTTGTCCACTACCACAGTTTTATATCAATCATGATGAAGATTTTCCACTTGGATAATATCAATTTCGAGATTTGCTTTTCTTATTCCAACGAAATTTACACACATACGAATGTAACGCGTCGTCATCAGTTACCCAAAGCCGACTTCCTTTTTTCCTGCATCCATATATGAATGATTACCCCTACTCTTTCGATTGTTGTTTTACATATTCTGAGATAACTGATATTTCCAACACTAGTCAATATTTGTTCGATCCGACCCTTATCATCTACAGAGATTTATTCGTCCAACACTTTTATATAAATTTTTGATATATGAATATTCATTTTTGTTTATTCTATGGCGAAACGTGTGTCTTCGCTTGATTTCAATGTAACACTGACTCCATTCTCGGTATGCAGCTATTTATTATAAGTTTATTGCATGTTTTTTTCGCAAAACCTTAGGCCTAACATCACTCGCCTAGGCCATCAATTGTATATGTATGTATGTATGTGTATAGGGTTGTGTGCGTATGTGAATGTGTATGTTCAAGCATATGTACGTGTTACATGAGTTAAAAATGTATAACAAAAAATTGAAAGCTCTTAAGTTCAATAAATTTTCAAATTTTTGAGATATGACAGAGCCAAGTCGGTCTATTGAAGTGATTACTTGACTACTTGAGTAAGGTGTTATCCCTCGAAAATTTAAAAACCTATTCAAATCATAAATTTTTACATTTTTTGTTTTTGTTATACTTGAACACTTGAGAATGACATTCGATGCCAATGACAGACCGGATATTTGCCCATATAAACTACGAGAAGAACTGGGCTCCATGACAGGCCGTCCCATTCACAACATCACCGTCAGCGGTGACGACAGCTGCACCATTAAAGTAGACAAAAAAAAATCAAAGTGACACTAAATTATCCAAAAACAGAATATGCGAAAAGCCTTGCAAAATGATACCACACCCAACTTTTTCCGAGTTCAGGACCGATTTACATTGAGGGTCTCCCGAGGGATGAAGCCGACGAGTTCATTATCGGATTTGTCCAATACGAGGATTGTATAATTGAAGCGAAAATCGCACCAAAAATCAAACCAAAAAGAAACTCCACCACGGCCCTTCTGCTTTAATTTAATTGCCCCAATCCACCTAACTTTATAGACATGCCTTTCTTTGACGTCAAAACCAAGGTTACACCCTTCAAAAGACGTCCGATTCGATGCTATAAATGTCATGAATGCAGACAAACGAACAGAGATTGTCACGGTAAGCAAAGATGCTCACACTGCTCCCAAGACGACCACCATAAACGGGACGATCCCTTGTCGTGTCCATTCGAAGAATCTCACTGCTTTTACTGCAAAGTAAACAGCCACCCTACGGGACACGAAGACTGCCCCCAGGACAAGACTGAGAAGAGATATTGCAATACCAATCGGAGCACAAAGTCGGGCGACGAGAGGCTGCGGCCGCGATTCGCTCCCCCCAGACTGACCCTCCCACCCAGGAGAGAAGATCAGCATCATTTCCTACCCACTTTCTCATAACGCTTGTAGATAGTGGTGCAAACAAAGTTGCTCCCTCAATGAACCCATTCACTATGATGAACTCGCTCTCCAAACAACTGGAAGGCAGACTGATAAACATAAACCGACAGGAAAAGAAGTATCTGGGCCACGTCGTAAATAGCTAGCAAAGCAACGCTATACAAAGGATTAAAAAAATAGACAAACACAAAGTAACTGTCGAATTACATTCATTCTTCAACGCTACAAGACGAATTATATACACTTTCAACTACATTCCCTAAACTGACCTAAATGCTTTTGCAGCAGGTTTAGCAAAGGATTACGGAGTCACCAACGTTTCCCTAACAAATGGATCAAACCACGAAACATCCACACCACCGCATATCAAATCACTTTCCCAGGACGTGACACCGGAATTCATAGTATTCCCGGGCAAACCGGGAAAAACAAAAACTTACCCAGTGGCGACTTGGCCTGCAATATGCAAAAAATACCTGGAATACGGCCACGTCATCAAATAGTGCCAGCCATACATACCCCAACGCTGTATGAGGTGCGCCGGCGAGCATGAACGAAAGGACTGCACAGCCAACCAACCTAACTGCTGCCACTGCTCATGTCTCCATGAGGCAGGTGACGGCGACTGCCCAAAGCAGATGGACCAAAAAGCAATGACAATCATACAAAATGAGCGCAGAGTCACGCGAAAACAAGCCATCCAAATCTTTCATGACGAAAACCCAAACTGCCATAATTTAAATTACGCCAAAGCAGTTAAATCTACAACTAAGTCTACCTCACCAGACGACACTCGCGTACCGTTAACACAAACTATTACCATGACCCCAATACCCCTCTCTAGTACTAACAATACCACAACCAGACCAGCGACCGCCCTCGTAATAGAGGCGGGCGTCCCAAGCAACGAATCCACCTGTGCCCAGGAGAGCACTGCGATGGATGCTGCCTCGGTCGACTACGAGGAGAGGTCCAATAACCCGAAAATCAAAAAGCCAAGAGTTGAAAATTCCTCCGACGACTACCGCGAGGTAGGTGACGCCCTCTCGCTACGAAGCAAAAAGATTAGTAACAGCCATGAACCACAACTCGCTTCGATCAGAGCGTCCACAGTGAGGTAGGTATTCAACCCTCAGCTAACATGCATGACACCAGAACATCTCACAAGTGAGAACGACCATCGCCTGCTCGAGGAAGCGTTGAAAATCTTCAACGGAGAACTGATACCCGAAACCACTAATCGACCATGCACCGCACTAGACTCAAATATCCCAACGACTACTACTCAGCCCATCATAATGTTCAAAAAACCCTCCATAGAAGAGAAACGCACTCGCTCAAGAAGCAAACACAAAGATCGCTCTCCCTCGTCCTCCTCCTCCTCCAAGAGCACTCACAGCCGAGAACGCAGTGAGTCTAGGAGATCATGTTCTACAGAAAGCGGACGCTCATGCATACGCTCTCAATCTAGGACACCTGCGCCATATAGACACGAACACCACAAAAGTTCTCACTAACCACGCAACCGCTCCAGACTATCAAGATCTGAGAGTAAAACAGATCCAAAATGAACAACAACACAATACTTCAGTGGAATTGCCAGGGACTTAGAAGCAAGAAAGCTGAATTATTATCGCTAATCTCCACTCACAAACCTTTGGTGGTAGGCCTCTAGGAGATCAAACTCCGTGACACAGCCACCTTCACAATCCCTCAATATGTCATACACCGTCTCGAAGGCCACAATAATGTGACTGCACACGGCGTAGTGGCACTTATGATGCATCAAAGCATACCTTATCACCTCCTCCCTCTGAGAACAGAACTCCAAGCTGTCACAGTGAAGATATGTATCCCAAGACCAATTACGGTGGCATCTATCTACTCGTCACGAAACCACGACCTCACGGAGGCACTAATGACCGATCTGCTTAACCAACTGCATCATCCCATTCTCCTCCTTGGAGACTTCAACAGCTACCATGAAGTGAGGGGATGCGTGAGAACAGACCCCAGGGGAGTGATAAAGACCATCACCATAGACACTCACAACCTGGTCCTTTTCAACGACGGACAACCCTCACGGATCACCATCGAAAGTGAAACCGCCATCAATTTGTCAATCTGTTTCCTCCACTTTAGCTCCACAACGTGTTCGGGGAGTCCGGCCTTCAACACATGACAGTGATCACAACCCAGTGATCATATCGCTTCTTACTAACCGACCAACAATCCCGACGCACAGGAACTTCGATTCAACTACCGGAAAGCCAGCTGGGAGGAATACGCGACACATGTTGCATGGGACGATGGGAGGGCCTTCCCGAAGATATTTTAGAGCGCGACCTTGTCATACAGCTATGCGAGGAATTCTTTAGTGCAGCTGCCTCATGCATTCCCCGGAATTTACCCTCAATCTTTTTCCCAGAACCTTGGTGGTGCCCGGAGGTACAAGAAGCAATGAACCAACGTGAAAGGATGTACGGGGCCTTCCGCATCGCACGTTCCCCAGGAACCGAGTAGCCTGGAAAAGGGAAACTGCCGTTTTCCGCAAACTTAGCGTGGAGAAGAAGCGAGAAAGCTGGACCCAATTAGTTAACACAATCAATCGAAACACCCCTCTTTCCCATGTGTGGGGAAAATTCAGACGTATCCATGGTCGCCCTGAGTGACCTATCCACATACTGTCGGACGGAGACACTGTCTACTCTATATACGCGGACATCATGGACAAACTAGCTCAGACTTTTAGCCAAATATCGCAATCAACAAATTATACGGCGTCTTTCCAACGGGAAAAGATCCTAAGAGAAAGTGAGCATATCGACTTCACTTCCACAAATGAAGAATTCTACAACAAACCTTTCTCCCTCCATGAACTACAATATGCTATCGACCACACTCGTGAAACATCACCCAGGCCGGACCGAGTGCACATCAATATGATCAAACACCTTCCTGGCAACGCTCTCCAGCACCTACTAAATGTGTTCAATACGTTGTATTCAAATTCATTCTTTCCCAATCAATGGCGGGAATCCGTAATTATCCCGATACCCAAACCCGAAAAATGTCACAGCGACCCGTATAACTATCGTCCCATTGCCCTAACTAGCGTCCTATGTAAGACTGTGGAAAGAATGATGAACAACAACATCCAGTGCGGTGGCCGTAAGCGTCACTCCACAACGGACCACCTCGTACGTCTAGAATCAGACATTAGACAGGCCTTCGTCCGAAGAGAGCATATGGTTTCCATATTTTTCGACTTTGAAAAAACATACGACACTACGTGGAAATACGGGATCATGAAGTATCTCCACCGTAAAAGTTTGAGAGGTCGCCTACCACGTTCAATTCACCAATTCCTACAAAATCGCCCCTTCAGGATCAAGATTGGCAACACTCAGTCTCCGTCATATCCGCAAGAAATGGGCGTCCCCCAGAGAAGCGTCCTCAGTGTCACTCTTTTTATCCTCCAAATCGATCAGCTAGCTGATATTCTTCCCCGAAACGGCTACTGCTGTCATCACTATACGTGGACGACCTACAAATGAGCTACTGACACATCAGCCTCATAACAATTCAACATGAACTCCAGAAGTGCCTAAACTTAGTCGGGAACTGGGCTTCCCTAAACGGATTCCGATTCTCGCCCTCTAAATCTAAAAGCATGTTGTGCAGCCCTCTCGCTGCACAACACCTCTCTAGTATACGAAAAAACGATAAAATTCTTGGGTCTTGTGTGGAACCCTAAACTCACGTGGCGACCCCCTATTGCAGCCCTGGCAACTTGCTGCAAAAGGTCGACGGGACTTATCCAATCGTTAACAGCCCTCAAGTTCGGTGCCGACATGGACACCGGAATGACGTTGTTCAGAGCAATAATACGATCGCGCATGGACTACGGTTCAGCAGTCAAAACTGCTCTCGACCCTCTCTCGACCATCGCAGCAGTCAGCAGTCAAAACTGCTCTCGACCCTCTCTCGACCATCGCAAACAATGCTTGCGTATCACAACCTGCGCGTTCCGCTCCACCACAATCGAATCTCTTAACTTGCTTGCTAACGAACTTTCACTTCCGCTCCGGCCAGACAAACTTTCGCTACATTACTATTTTAATACTAGAAGTCTATAATCAACAACCCGGCAATCAGCCACATCACCAACATAACCGATAAGCGCATTTTCGCGTCTAAAAAGAATATATGCCCACCGTTTTCCCTACGTGTGGACAACCTGCTGACCTCGCTGAACATCAATCGTAAAGCTATTAAGCCTTCTCCTACCGAATTCCTCAAAATAAAACGCCAACATGGATGATCAACCCACCACCGGTCAACCTAGACCTGCTAAGTACCCTAAAGCAACTACTCCAACTAACGAGTACCGGCAGGAATACCTACGACTACTTTAGGAAGAATAATTTGGAGCACTGCCATATACACATTGACTGCTCCAAAACCGCGGACGGAGTGGGAGCCGCCACTGTGTGCGGGAACACCCTACTCTCGGCCACCCTCCCACAGAAGGCCTCCGTGTTCTCTGCGGAGCTCCACGCAATCAATTCCCCAAATACGTCGTATTCTCAGACAGTCCGAGTATCCTCACCCAGCTTGAAACACTGCACTACGAACATCCCGCTCTACGTAAAATGCAGCACGATCTCTTTGTGATGTTCGAGACAGGTGAGGCAGTTGAATTCTGCTGAATCCCCGGACACGCGGGAATAAGAGGGAACGAACTTGCGGATTCGCTTGCTAAACTGGCATCAACTCACCAAGAACATTTTTCCGCCATACATTACCGGGATTGATTCCCTATTATCAACTCTCAAATAACATCCCGATGGGATGAACTGTGGCAACAGAGTGGACAAAAAATGTTTTCAGTCGAACCCTCAGTCGGAGAATGGGAAACAAAGTTCAACAACAGAGAAGACCAAGTGTTCATCAACCGCTTGTGCACGGGACACACGTGGATAACTCAAAACCACCTGATGGATGTCGACATAGGACCAAACGCGCCGCCTTGCCCCTGTTGCCACCAAGTGGCTATCAGCGTGAAACACTTACTGATGGATTGCAACGCACTCGCGGCAGGCCGACGAGCGTTCCTAGATCCCCCGTGCAACCTACAAAGCCTACTCACGGACCCAACCTACCGTAAAAAGCTTATCGCTTTCGGAAAACACACCGGACTATACGAAACTATCTAAACCCCAAATTCCTGTGCAAGTGATGTTGTCTCTCCACCCCATTACGCACAGAAATAACAACACATTTTACGAAGATACGCATTAACTCTTTACTCTCTTTTACGCGCTAGTACGCGAACATGCCGCAATTAAAGTATGTACTTGATTTCATCTAGACAAGACTAATATTTTCGCACGCGGGGCCGTGCGAGCTTACCTGAATCAATGGCGGTCGCGCCCTACGTGTAGCCTATTATGACACGTTGAGGCTCTGGTGGAAATGAGACTCAAATCAAAATCACAGGAGAGGTGTATGGCAATTCACTTGAGCTTCACATTTCACACGAGAGGTGTATTGCACTTCACTTGTACGTCAGGCTCCAGACGAGAGGTGTATTGCCCTTCACTTGCACTTCACGCTTCAAACTAGACGTGTATTGCACCTCACTAGCACTTCACGCTTCACATGAGATGTGGTTTGCTCTTCACGCTGCCAACGAGACGTGTATTGCTCTTCACTTGCACTTCACGCTTCACACGAGACGTGTATTGCTCTTCACTAGCACTTCACGCTTCACACAAGAGGTGTATTGCACTTCACGCTGCAAACGAGACGTGTATTGCTCTTCACTTGCACTTCACGCTTCACACGAGACGTGTATTGCTCTTCACTTGCACTTCATGCTTCACGTGAGACGTGTATTGCACCTCACTTGCACTTCACGTACGAGGTATATTTTAAAATGACATGACTTCGTGACTTCGCTAATAAAATTTGGATTAGGCGTTTTGTTGTTCACATTTTAAATCAGCACAATAAAAACAAATGTATAAAACAATCTGATTTCTGGTTATTTTTTTTTATTTTTACAAAAACAAAGCTTTGAAATTGAGTGGGCACCTTTTCAGGCTCGCTTTCGAAGCGGCTTCTTGCACGTGCTACATCAAAATGATATGTTCTCGAAAATTAAATAGAGAGGAGCAACATGCGCCAAAGTTTACGTCGGTTCTTTCCTAAATCATCTTCCATTAATCTACCTCAGATAAGTTCCCTCTCAACTCACGCTTTGCACTTCTTAAGCGAAGATGACATCTCAAAATTGTAAGGAATTTTTATTAGTATAGAGTTGTAATTAAATGACACTGTAAGGATTTCTGCTCAGTCAAGGGCTCGTGATAGTGCCAATCCGTCCTGATTATTTTTTAGCATTTGGCCCACACACTGAGAGGCTTTAGGTTGGTGCTACCTGATGTCAGAGTGGTTCCAATTAGCCAGTGCACTCCGGTGGGAACACCACTTACCGAAAAGGGGATACCCGATGCTTTGAGATGTAAGCAAGATGACTTAGAACGAATGATCACGCGATTGGAGCAGATAGATAGTCACCAAGCAATTGTTCATCTGAAAAATTGTTTCTCTATCCATAAACGCAAGCACAATATGTGCTCAGATCATCACTCGCCTATCAACATGATGAGTGTCTGAACAGTTTCGATTTGGTGTTGAGGGATGCCGTCACTAGGGTGACTAATGTCCCCCTTGATGACAGATCTTGGAACCAAGCCACTTTGTCAGTTAGTCGTGGAGGCCTCGGGCTCAGAAGAGCAGGAGATGTTGCCCTTCCAGCCTTCATCTCGTCGATGCATTCTGTGAGTGACTTAGTCGAAGCCGTTCTTACCGATGTGAACATCGTGGCTGCCACAGAGGAGCTGCAGGGTGAGGTCAGGATATGGAGGGAGAAGAAAGGTGGTGATCCCCTCAACTTGGAGGGAAAGGACAAAAGTAAGCAGAAAGTATGGGACTTGCCTTTGGTATAGGTTACACTGAACGGTTTGCTTGCTGTAGTGGATCAGACGACGAGAGCACGCCTTCTGGCTACCTCCAGCAGAGAGAGTGGTCTCTGGATTCATGCTGTCCCTGTGCCATCATTGGGGACTCAACTAGATCCAGGGACACTGCGCATAGCCGTTGCTCTGAGGGGGGAATCTAAAATCTTGCAACGGCATCCATGTCGCTGCGGTCAGAGAATGACCGAGATGGGACTGCATGGACTATCATGTAGCTACAGTGCCGGTCGCTTTCCCAGACACTCTGCGCTGAACGACATCGTCAGAAGATCTTTGCAGAGAGCGGGACTACCATCAGTGTTGGAACCTTTGGGTTTGGATAGAAGTAATGGCAAGAGACCCGATGGTATCACAGTTTTCCCCTTCAAGAAAGGTAAGAGTTTATGCCTGGACTGTACTTGTGTGGACACTTATGCGGAAACGCATTTGATGGGTTCAGTAATTTTAGCTGGTTCTGCAGCTACAGAGGCAGAAACACGTAAGTGCAGGAAGTATGGTGCTTTGACCCGGCAGTTCCAATTTGAGCCAATAGCCTTGGAGACGACAGGGGTGTATGGCGACTCAACTGCATGAATTGTGAAGGAGATCGGTTGTAGATTGGTGGAGGCAACTGGAGATTCACGAGAATGTTTATGGTTCCAGCAGCGGTTGGGTTTGGTTTTACTGAGAGAAAACTCATTCAGCATACTTTCAGCAGGTCTGGAGGCCGGGAAGAGGTTTTAGTGGGTCGCAGGGCACCCCGTCTGGGTGATCACATCCAACCCCATTTTTCGTTCCCTAAGGGAATTTCCTTTCTCCGAAGGTTATACATTTTAATTTAAAATATTTTTATCCATCGAATTCAATTTTTAACGTCTAATATAATATGCATTGTCTATCAAATAATAGCCTTGAAGGTTGCGAATGAAAAAAAAAATTAGCATTGATCAGTTATTGACTGAATGAATTTGTAGAATTTTAATATTTCACGCCCATCCATCCCAGCAGCTGACACGGGGCTATCATGGGATATAATTTAGTGCTAACTTCCGATCGCAGGTGCTTCCCTACCTGCAGAGGAACAGGTCAATATCAAGTTGAAACGTTTTCATCATGCAACCGTGAGAACTGCTGTTACGTTACATACGTCGTTAAAGTTTCGTGGATAGGGATTCGTGTACCAAAAACTTCGTGTCTTCAAGCTGTTCCTATCAGCAAATAACTTACCTCGGCCAGAAATGATGGTACCCATGATCACATCATGAAATTAACTGCAAGCATGAATTAATTGCAGACCAGCCTAAACAAAGCCTCTGGCCTCCTCAAGCTAGAAGCTGCAAGCTGCCCCAGCCAGCAACGCAAGCCTCTGGCCTCCTCAAGCTAGAAGCTGCAAACTGCCCCAGCCTGCAACGCAAGCCTCTGGCCTCCTCAAGCTAGAAGCTGCAAACTGCCCCAGCCTGCAAAGCAAGCCTCTGGCCTCCTCAAGCTAGAAGCTGCAAACTGCCCCAGCCTGCAACGCAAGCCTCTGGCCTCCTCAAGCTAGAAGCTGCAAACTGCCCCAGCCTGCAACGCAAGCCTCTGGCCTCCTCAAGCTAGAAGCTGCAAACTGCCCCAGCCTGCAATACCCTCTATGAACGGCGCACTAAACTTGCAAACTGAATCTCAACATTAGCCCATCAACTTAACGGACTCTTGAAAACCCGGCAACTCAAAAAACTGCAACCTACTCTTGTGCCTCCACCTCCAATGATAACCTCAACGACTCTCAACCTCAAAATCATCGCATCCGAACTCAAAATACTACATCAAGAAAAGAACCGTTACCGGATTTAACAAACAGTTTTTTCAACAGCGGCTTAGACTTTTCCGTCGAACACTTGAAAGTCCCCTCGCATCCAAGGACAGGCTGGGCAATGGAGAAGAGCTGCTCTCCATTACCGGCCGACCAGTTCAGGCATCTGCGTGTGAGCGACGCTCATCTGCGTATGAGCGACGCTTTCGACGCCAGCAAGCGCCACGAGACAGCAACAATCTCATGAGACATCAACAATCTCGGCGCACACAACGAATTGCAGACTTGATTTACGTTGAGAATCTTGCAGATGAGTTAGCCGATGAGTCCGTCGATGGACTGTGACTGTACAAAGACTGTGTGGACGGAGAAAAAATGGCAGAATTTATAACACCAAAAAAATCATTCGCACTCGCCAGCACTCTCGCTCACGACCACCGGCGCTCATCGGCACTCGCGAATCGCTGACAATCACTCTCGCTCATGCTCACCACCCCTTACTCTCACCACCCCTCACGCTCACCACCCCTCACGCTCACCAACCCTCACGCTCACCAGCACTCACGCTCACCACCACTCACGCTCACCAGCCGTCCCGGTCACCAGCACTCACGCTCAACAACACTCACGCTCACCAGCATTCACGCTCACCAGCATTCATGCTCACCAGTATT
The DNA here is from genome assembly GCA_016164225.1 of Gammarus roeselii. Lineage (NCBI taxonomy): Eukaryota > Metazoa > Arthropoda > Malacostraca > Amphipoda > Gammaridae > Gammarus > Gammarus roeselii. The sequence goes on along the minus strand of SDVV010003793.1, from coordinate 340 downwards.
CACGCTCACCAGCGTTCACGCTCACCAGCGTTCACGCTCACCAGCATTCACGCTCACCAGCATTCACGCTCACCAGCATTCACGCTCACCAGCATTCACCCTCACCAGCATTCACCCTCACCAGCATTCACGCTCACCAGCATTCACGCTCACCAGCATTCACGTTCACCAGCATTCACGTTCACCAGCACTCACGTTCACCAGCACTCATGTTCACCAGCACTCATGTTCACCAGCACTCATGTTCACCAGCACTCATGTTCACCAGCACTCATGTTCACCAGCACTCATGTTCACCAGCACTCATGTTCACCAGCACTCATGTTCACCAGCACTCATG